>JAQGBT010000248.1:0-63491 GCA_034698585.1 Disparrhopalites patrizii
CTCTTTCTCTGTCTCTCTCTCTCTTTCTCTCTTTCTCTCTTTCTCTCTTTCTCCCTCTCACTCTCTCTCTCTTTCTTCCTACTTCCCTATCTAACCGCTAGACACAAGAGGCCTTTCCACACAACCCGCACCCTATACTTTTAGCCCGGTAAATACATATATTGCAAAAGGACCAGTAGGAGTACTAAATTTTAACTGCCTGCCACCACTTCTTGATTCCTATCTCTCTCCCTGTCCTTCTCTCCACCCTCTCCCTCTCCTCTCACATGTTTCTCTTTTAAGGCAGGATGAAAGCTTTAATAAATATGATTTTTTTTAAATTATCCACAAAAAAAATGTATCATCATCCCGAACAGTCTTCGCACTCTTTCTCAACAATGGCGAATAATTGTATGAATAAAGAGATAGAAATACAGAAAGAAATAGAGAGAGAGAGAGAGAGAGAGAAAGGGAGAGGCGAACTCGCAGATGATAGGCTATGAAGAGACCACTACTTATCCTTTGATTGCAAATAAAAGGGAGAGAAATGTGAAAAGAATACTCCTCATATATAGCCATGAACGTCAGACTCCTCACGACTTGTTGCCAGAATGGAGGAGAAAAGTTATTATTTGCACCCCATCCCCTCCCCTCCTCCCTTGTCAATGGCTCACATATGATTAGCCGTATACTTTTCTTGGGCTATTTCATTTTTCTTCCCCCTCCCCCCCTCTCCAATTCTTTTGAGAAGAGACTCACTCCACAAGGGACGAGGGATTGTTTACAACACATTGGGACAATGATTATGGGGTAAAAGAGCTCTTCCATGCGATCAGTGTAATATTTTTTATGACTTTATTAACAAGAACGTGCATTTGACTGGGACATTAAGGTCATTTTTAATTTGAAAAAAAACATAATAAATACAAGGAGTCAAGGCGAAGTGTGAGTAAATAGGAGTATGTTCCTTCACATGTGTGTGAGTGCGTGTGAGTCCGAAGCAATGACTGGGTGCTATTTGGTAGTAGTAAAAAAAGGGGTATATAGTAGCATGTGAGCAAGTGAGAATGAGGGAAAGGATGGAAGGAAAACTTTTTTTTATTCATTTTTAACTAATAGTGATATGCATTTATTTCATCACACTCTTCTTCCCTCATGTGTCCCTCTTTGGAAGGGTACATATGATGTTATGGGGAATATAATAATATGAAGGCAGAGTCAGAAAGAGAGAGAGAGAAATGTTGAATATAAAGAAGAGATTGGGGGGCTGAGTCTTCGGGATG
Organism: Disparrhopalites patrizii; assembly: GCA_034698585.1. Taxonomy (NCBI): domain Eukaryota; kingdom Metazoa; phylum Arthropoda; class Collembola; order Symphypleona; family Sminthuridae; genus Disparrhopalites; species Disparrhopalites patrizii. Next base: position 1,263 of record JAQGBT010000248.1, read on the forward strand.
CGACGGCTCGTTGTTCCACTCTTTCTCTCTCTCTCTCTCTCTCTCTCGCTCTCTCGCTCTCCCTCTCTCACTCTCTCTCTCACAAAAGTACGGCCATACTCACATGCTATAGGGTTAGGTGGGATGGGAAAGAAAGAAAAGGCAGCCTCTTGCCTCTCTCTCTCTCTCTCTTCCAGCTCGTGTGGGCCTGACTGATCTAAAGTGGTTATTTGCAGCCACTATCAGCCCTTCACATTAAACAGTCTTGGGGAATTGACAAAGCTCCGACCTTCTTTACTTTACGAGCTCTCCAAGCTCTTCACTTCTGTCTCTCTCTCGGCAAAGCCAACATCATTCACACACTCACGTTGGACTCTCCGCACACGTTCTCTCTCTCTCACTCTCTCTGTAGCACTCTTTTCCCGCATCTCCCCACAAAAATATACGAGGAAAAAACCAACACAACACACACACGTTCACCACCCTCAGAGCGACTGCCTCTTATTCCTAATCTCTCATCTCAACTCCTAATAAAACTCCTCATCAAAAAATTTTCTTTTTCCTTGATTTGTATTTTTTTTTTTAATTCTGGAAAATTTTTAAATTAATACCATTTCGAATCACCTCAACCCTTTTTTGGCCATAATAAAAAAAATATATAAACCATAAAACATATTACAGTTGAATTCAGTTTCAGTTTTTTTCAACCCCCTGAAGAAAGAAAAAAAAATCAGTTTAGTTTGTCTACACAGTTAATAAAAATATCAAGTTGAAATTTAAAAAAAAAATATTTTACGCCGGGAAAAGAGTTATTGGAGGAATTGACGTTTCAATTATAATTACACAGTTGTGGGATAAAAGTTCCCTTTTTCGTCAAATAACTGTCTCATAAATTGGAAGGAAAAGAAACCGCAACAAGTCAACAAGAAGCTCTTGGAGGAAGAAAGAAAAGGGACGACAAGAAAGACATTTTTATTACTTTACCCTCGGAGAAGAAAAGAGAGGAAAAAAGGAGGAAGCAACAACTTGCAATAGGAAGGCAAGAGGGAGAAGAAAAAAACCGAAACAACAAATAATAATCATAAAAGATTGTATACGATCCTCCTTCTATCCGTTGTATGTACAAGACTAAAAGGAACTGACAAAACAGGAGGAAAAAAAGAAAGAAAAAAAAGGAAGGAGAGCGAAAAGTACATGTAAAGTATCTGACAAGTTGCAAAAGTGACACCCATCAAATTTTATGGACACTTTGTGAGACTCTAAACGCCACACATACTTTTTTTGGACCCCAAAAAACACACCCGCCTTTAAGTACATCAAGCTCACTTTCCCCCTTCTCCCTGTCTCTCCTCTTCTCTTCTCTCTATCACTCACTCTTCCCTCTCTCCTCTTCTTTCCCTTCCACGTCTCAAAGACTGCCAGTTTCCCCCAAAAAAAGAAACGTTTTTTGCCTAAACGAAACAAACGGAAAAAAGGAAGCCACAGGAGATTCAACCGGATTTTTTTCTCTCTCTATCTATCTCTCTCTCTCTCTCTCTTTTCATCGGTATCGGCTGGGAAAAAAAACATCTTTGGGAAAAGCAGGTAAGAAAAAAACAGATTCCTTTGATTTTTAGTATCGTGTAAAGTAGTCCATTTTTTCCACATGGAATAGAATTGAAAGCATTTGTCACAAGGAGCAGCATCCTGAGTTTTTGAGGGGAAAGGAAGAATTGGGAATCACATGGCTTAGGCTTGGGAAAACTCTTGAATGATTCTTAGTGCCTGTATGACTTCATAAAAATGTCATTGCTAAGTGCTCCCCGGAAATATCCTGGGGGTTGCGGTTTCCTTCGGGAACTTCGGGAGTATTAAAACTCACCCCCTTTCCCCCCCCCCCGCACAATTCCCACCCTCCATCCAACGTGCTTCCCCCAACCCTCTTCGGTGTTCCGTGATTGAAGCTGAAACAATGTTTTCATTTGATCAAGAGCAAAAATTCTTTATTTTCGTCCCCCTTTTTTTATTTGCTTCCTCCTCCTTTTCATTCTTTGTCACTTTATTTGGGGCCTCTTATCTTCTTGTTTATGATTCGCACTCCTTTATTTCTTTGGAGATCAAAATCATGGTTTCTAGCAAAACCCTCCGGATTTTTGGGGTGGGAAGGAGTTGTTACCCAATGTTTTATTCGGTATGCATGACAGCATTGTCCTCAAGTGCTGAGGAAGGAATTTTGCTGAGGGGAGACTAAAAATGTGCCTCGTAAACAATGGGAAGATGTGGTAGTTGTCGTCTAAAGACGTAGACAACAAGAAACTACAAAAATGCCTGTGGCTGTAGAAAAAAATAAGGAGGTAGTCGAGAGAGGGAAAAAAGGGAAGAAGGTTGAAAAAAACTGATAAACTTCCAGGGTGTTCGCATTCCTTCTTCGTAGCCTCAATATCAAGGGGGTTGGATTTTTCCACATGTTTTCCAAGACCTTAGAAATATGTCCTTTGAACCCCTTTTAAATCGGAACGTTAGCCACCCATTGAATATCGGCTCTATCGATATTCTCGGATGGGTTTTTGCTAATAATAAAATAGTAATTTGGAAGGAAATAATCTCGATTTTTTATTCTGAGTGTTTCCAAGTTTTCCGCTCTGATTCTCACATTTCAGGTTTCACATTTCTCTCCCCCCAAAAGAGTTTTTCATCCCCTCCGAGTGTAATGCTGATTGTTCTTTATCTACCGCATTCCACACCCCTCCATGTCTTGCAACCCTCCGCCACACTCTCATCCAGCCAAAGTATTCCCCGCACACTCACACCCTTTCCGATCTACCCCTTGTCCAAAATCCAACTTCTTGCCCTTCAAATCCTTCCTATAGATTCTTCTACAATCAATTCATCCATTGTCTTGGATCGAAAAAGTTTCTTCTCAAGTGTTTTAACTTGAAACCAAAGAATTGATTCTTTCACCCCTGGCCAAGGGGTTGAAATCCCAACACAGTTTTTCATCCTCCCCTGAACTCAAATATAGTAGCACCAGCCCCTTGTCATCCTTCCGTCATCGCAGTGACAGGCTTTATGTAGAGAATCACGAGAGAATTCCTTGGGTTCCGAGTTACTCAAAAGGAATATGATTTATTTACACTGCACCTTCCAAAATTCCACATTTAAATAATGTTGGAAACTGGCAAAAACTACCAATCTCTGGAGGTAGACGTGTAGACAGGGGGTGGCACTTGTCATTTGGGATGGAAGTGAAATAAATAAAACCTCTAGGCTGAAGAAATGACGTTTTTCGTGGAAATGACGTTCTGCGAATGTATTTAGTAGCGAATGTGTGGAGGAACTACCCCCTCAAAATGGGGTTGTGCCGTTGTTTGGGCGGATTTAAATCAGAGACTTACTAACTAGGGATGAAATAGAAAAAAGTGGCGTTTACTCCATTTCACTTCTTCCCTTTTTGCCCTGTGTTGTGGCTGTCGCCAAAAAAGATTTTACATTCCATCGTGTGTCGCTCCACACGTGACAAGTGCAATTACGAGGGTGGGTCAACATTCATAATTCTCTTTGGCCCCGGCTTTTGGGGAGGGTGAGTTTTTTGGAGTTGTGCATTATGTACGCACATGGACTTGTATATGACACCACTGGAGCCCATTGTACTCTGCTACACTTTACTCCTACTTACATAGTTTGAGCCTCCTAATAAATCTCGTCAATACAAGCCTCTTGTCCCCAAATCCATTCTTTGGAAACTCTGTAATTACAAGTACCTCGAGTCATAAGCAATAATTATAGATGACAGAGTGGTGCGCTGCTCCCTCCTTTAGTGACTATTTGTGGCCCTTATGTACTTACATTTGCCCCCGGTGTGTAATACCTTTTTCCTCTGCTCCCTCCCTCGTTACTTACACACACTGCTAGATCCGTTGTTATGATACATTGTAAACATTTTGGGGGAAGGCTTTAAGTTTAAACACGCAGGCACACTTGTCAATGGAGCGGGTGTGTCCAGGGTCTCACTCTGGAGTTTGTGACAGGAGATTATAAGAAAAAAAAGTTCTCACAGAAGCCTCCCCCTACAAAGGAATGAAATATGAGCTTTGAGATGGTCAAGTGATGGATTTGCCTATGACGTGTACTATTTTCTTCCTTCGCCTCATGGCTGATTATAAAGCCATAATAATCATTATAACCACCACCCTCGTATGGCACACGGAGGGAAAATGAACAACAAATTATTTGTGGCATGAAATGGAACAAAAATATAATTTTAGAGACATGTAAAAAATGATCTAACTCATGATTTGTAAATTCATGTAGAGGATGGGAAAGAGCGGGATTAAAATTCATGGTCGACAAGGAGGATTTGCTTGAGTCGAAATGGTAACTGTGTAGCCAACAAATGATTATGACAAAATGTATGAAGGTATACGTTTAAACAAAAGGGAAAGACGAGCCTTACTGAAATACTTACTTGAAATACTGACGGAGGGATATAGTGCAGAATTACAGAGTATACAGGGTTGGTGTAGGGAGAAGGATAAAGGTTTATTGGGGGAAATGCCACCAACACATGAAAAGAACTTCCGGACTTGACATTTATAGTTGCGAAGCCACTTTACCTCTGATATACGCCGGAATAAAACCTCATATGTTTTCGCATCACCATTTATGTTTAACCAAAAAAAAGAGTGCCGAGAGAACTTCTCTTTCTCCTTAACAAACTCTTTTGCTTCAATCTCTTCCCGTACGTTTCCAATAAAAGACAACGTGGGCATACACAGGGATTTTTGGACATTTTTATGTCTTCACCGCAACTTTTAACACAGACAAACAGACACACATCAAATTACGGAGGAAATGTATCCGCAAGCATTTGCTTTTTTTTGGATAAATTCACAGATATTCGCGGCTGAGATTTTCTTTTGAATTTCTTTTTTTTACACCTTTGCTTTTCTATGGGAATTGTTCTTTTCTTCTTATTGTGACAACTCTTTCTGTTCCTTTTTGCGGCTGTTTTACTTTGAAATGCCGCGTTTTTGTCCAATAAATTATTATCGTAAACAGACCTTGGATTATTTTGGAAATTAAATGCAAAATAATATTTTAAAATATTATGTTTAAAATAATTGCTTGTTTAAAATTCATTTACGCACATTTTGCTATCATGCTCCGTTATAACGAAAGAAATTGCTTCAGCATTCATTTATGATTATAATAGCATATGTATATGAGCACTAAAACCTCTCTTAGTTTTTGAAATTCATTTTACGTAACTTGGCTTTTGCTCAGACTAAAAAATACAAAATTGTAGTGAATTTATGGATTTTACCACGAATTCGGGTTTCCTGGCACTGAGAAAAAATGCTTAGAATATCGAAAGCCACACTCACACGATTTATATTATGTCTTCGCTTTTGTGCGAATTTTCCTCGGTTTGTCAATCTATACTTTTCTCAATTTAAACCCCTTTAACGTGTTGAAATCAACGTTTCCACAAATTTCAACACGCCCATCCTTGGGTGAAGTGAAAAAGGCAGAAATAGTATATATTTCAGCAACACATTTCGTCCATGAGAAAAGGTAAAAGAGAAATTATGAGCAAGCCCACCGTTGTGGTCAGGGAATGTCTTTACACAGTAATTTATTACCTAAAAAAAACTGGCTAAATCATAAAATCGTGGGGCTGACGAGCCAAAGACAATGACGTTAAGCTTCATTAAGCTTCAATGTAAATACACGATTGTTAAAAAAATCGTAAATGACAAAAACATGTCTCTGATCGGCTCAAATGTGTGTTAAATATCTACGAGAAATCAAAGTAACTGGAAAGGCATGTTAAATAGAACCAACGGAACATTTTATGCGTTAAAAGTAGCGGGGTAAATGCTTCTGGTTGAAGTTAATTGAGGTTAATTCAGGAGCCAGATGAGGATTCTGGAAGGAGATTTGGAGGAGCCAGTAGAATGCAGGCGCGATGTTTAGTACAGAAAAACGGCCGCCAATGCAATGTGAAGGGAGCCGCGGAGGAGTACAAAGGGGAGCGGTCGGGCCCAGCCGTCGGAGAGCGACTCTCCAATGACCGGCGAGCGAGAGGGGAGCTCCAGAGGCAGCCCATGTATTCCTCCGCGCTCCCCGACGGCCATCATGGCTTCGAAAACCTTCCGGATTTAAATTCTAATTATCTCCAATTACAAATCAATTTTGAAATCTTTATTTCGCTAAAAAATATCCCCGAAGAAAGGGACATCTCTCCATATAAATTTCATTTCAAAATCCCCCCAAAATTCCCCCCTTTGGAGGCTTGGCAACATCGCGCCAAGCAGGGGAAAGCAAAGCCTTCCCAGGGAGGTTGGCTCACGTCGCTCAATGCTGATATCACGCAGGGGCTTTTCCATCGCCTTTACACACATTGTGCATACATGTTGGCCACCTTTAAACATGATTTCTTACATTTATTTTCAACTTTGACGCTACTTATCCTCCGTTTTCGGGGAAGTCGGGATATTCCAGGTTTTTGTATAAAGCCCTTTTCTTGGGAACCTTTTTAAACAAGATTTTCGGCACTTCTTCTCTCCTCTACCTAAACGTATTCAAATATTCAAATATATGTTGGTTTCATTTTCATTATTTCCACGCTGGTTTTTCCTATTCAAGGTTAAACAATTAAAGGTCCGGTAGTTGTAAAAAAAATCAAATAGGATGGACAAAAGGTGTCCCATAAAAAACTTGGAGGGTCAACCTACTTAAAATAGGGAATAAAAGAGAGAAAAAATGATTGACACTTCATAAACACAGAGGATGGACTTGAGTCACTCTGGCCTATGCAGATTTGATTTACAAACGGGCGTAAAAAGGTTTTTGAAGGGAAAAAAGGAACCAAAACTGTTGTTTTACAAACAAAACAAACGTCCTTGGAGAAACCCCCCAAATGTCATTCACTTTCTTTTTTTCTTCACACAAACCTACAACCTTATTTTTCTCCAGCATTTTTAAGACTCTTGTCCATGGGCCTTTTCTGATTTTATTACATTGTTCGAGAAAAATGTCAACAGTCCAGCCCCTTAAACTGTACAAACGCGGTGTAAAAAAGCGGTTGATTTCAAGAGACTGCTAATATGACATACTGGCTCCGTAGGAAACATGAAGAATCTCTTTTTGAAATCTTCTGCCTTATACTCAGATGTTGCTCCCGGGAAATCCTCTGGGAGTAAAAAACCTTGGCAAGGAAAAATTCACACAAATTTTGAAATTAAGTTTTACCAAGTGAAATTATGGGGGTTGATTTTTTTTTTTTTTTTTTTGAAAATAACAATTACGTCCGTCTCTCGTTTTGCAAACAGTGTGAACTCACAAAACCACTTCGTGGCTGGTTAATAAGCAGCGACCTTTACAATTAGAAAACCACAAAGGAGTTTTTTCTTAAACAAGTTGAATTGCTTTTCTCTCTCTCTCCCTTTCAAGTCCGTCTGATTCGCTTCTGTGATCCTTACCTGAGATAATTTATAAGACATAAAAAAATATATAATAGTAATACGAAATAAATGCTACTCTCATGCGTTCCTTCCATACTTACCCCTTTGAGTCCTGGTGGTAGCATTAACATCAGTCATCACACTGCAGCGGTGGCAGAAAATACCACTTGAAACTTGTTTACAACGTTGATGGGTCGTCGGAAGATTTTCGCAAATCTCTCCAACAAAAAAAATTCTTTCTCTTGATCCACTCTCAGCGTCTCCTCGTGGTCGTCACATTTTCTGTATCTTCTGTAGAAATAACAGGAAAAAAAATCGGTTGAATGCATTTTCGTCAGCAGATGCTATCATATTACACCTATATCCTTCTTGACATCTAATACTCCAAGAATGCCCCCTTTTAGCCCAACAAATTACATTATTTCCGTCTCCAGATCTCCCTTGTACATGCAAATATAGTGTGCATGTACATATACAATTCCCATTATTTACTGCTGGAAAAAAAGTGCATGGTCACTTCCTTCTCCGGTCATCCATCATGGCTTGTTATGTCCAAGATAAGTTAAATGTAAATCATCACACAATCTCTCGGATTTCTCTCCAAATAAATTGCATACTTGTGCCGTGCCAGCTCCTCTTTCCCGTCAAAAAAAGACATGGGATCCCATGTAAGTTTACTCGTTTAATACTCTTCTAACTATGTAAAAATCCCTGGAATGAAACCCCATGATTTATGGACGGAGAAAGAAGCTAAAAAATGCATACTCCCTAGTAACTTCTCAGTTGTGTGTCGTCACGAATGTCTCCGTCACCGCAAAATTACTCCCTTTAATTAGTACCATCTCCAAGCCCAAAAACACACAACAAAACACATTAAGGGGAATGAACAAAGTTAGGGGAGGACGGGGGAAGGATGAAAGGGAGGAAACAGAGAATTTATGAACCCAAAATTAGGTAAGGAAAGTCAATCATGGTCCAGTTAAGGAAGGTTTATACCCATGAAGAGAGTTCATGTAAAGCAGTAAAAGGAGTAAAATTGGGAGTAAAAAGAGGTAAGTAGTAGTAGTAGTAACCGAGAGAAAAAAATCGAGAGGGAAAGGAGAGAGAATTTTTGTGAATGAAAATCTCGGAGAGTGAAAAAGTCCCTCTCAATATATTTAAGTGGTAAAAGGCTCTTCCTCCTCCTCCTCCTCCTCCTCCTCCTCCTCCTCCTCCTCCTCCTCCATAGACATAGTAAAGTAGTAGTCAAAATGTGTGCGGGAGGGATAGAACGTTAAATGTTTAAAAAGAGTTATAAAGGAAACATAACCAAGATTATATTGAATTACATTGGTGAGGGTTACGGCGGTTTACTCTCATAAACACAACCACCAAAGCAAATACATGGCCATTACTTCACCATACACACTTTTCTATAGTTCTTGAGAGTCGTAAAAATGTTACGTTGATGAGCTACATATTGCGGAGTGAGGGAGTTTTTGCTCTCTCTCTCTCTCTCTCTCTCGCTCTCTCTCTGTCTCTCTCCCTTTCTCCTATGGTCTTACCATGCAGGGCCAAAGCATTGGTGAGTATTCCTCGGGAAAGGTACTGTATCCTCTCTCTTTCGTACTCCTCACTGTACTTCAAGCATTTTCTGTCCCTATGCTTCCTCTGCTCCTCTGTTTCTATTATGTAGAGCCGAAAAAAAGAAAGAGAGAGAGAGAGAGCAGAAGAGGGAGTGAGAGAGAGAGCAGAAGAGAGAGAGAGACGGAGTGTAGGGTAAAGTCGCGGCAGGAGCAACAGTAGTAGTAAATGTATAGTAACAAGCAATAGAAGTGCACATAAAATAATTTTTTACGGCCCCATAAAACTGATACTTTGCGTAAACGTTACAAGCTGCAAGTTAAAGGGCATATTTACAACTCTCCGTACTACATACTCCTCGCATTGGTACACACACACGCCTGCATAATGTCTTACTCGGCCCTACACTGTGCACTCACCGCCTCTTCAACAGAGGGGAACTCGACCAAAAAAAATCCTCCACAACTTTCTTTATATGAGAGTCAGGGAAATCTTAGCATGCAAAACACAGTCACTTTGAAAAATCTCTAACCTGTATTTACTATTTCTCTCTCTCTGTCTCTCTCTCGTCCCTTGCGCTGTCTCTCTCTCTCATCTCTCTCTGCCTGTCTCTCTCTCTAGTTTTTTTTGTAAAAGAGAACCAGTGTCGCGGAATTGCTCCCATTTTTTTTCAACTTTTCCCGTGCTTCTCTCTCTCTGTCTCGTTCCTTTCAAGTACGACGACAACTTTTTTTTCACTGGCCCGAAAACTATAACAATGTATAAGGAGGGAGAGAGAGAGAGAGACAATATTCATAAGGGGAAAAAAAGGAGGTGAGTCAAAGAAGCTACAAGTGTCACGAGGCTTCTGAGAACTCACGTACGCACACTTATCGTCTCGAAAGGAAGGTAATCGAAATTTACCCCAGATTCTATGAGCCTCATAACAATAACACATTTTTTATTATTATTACACTACGATGACTATTATTTCCCCATGCAATGGCCCCATATCCTTTTTTTTTCCTCTTTTGTGGCAAAGGGGAAGTTTATAATATGGAGACCTAGAACAAGATAGGAGTTTCTCCTCTCCTCGTCTTTACTCTATTCATTCATTTCTTCCCTTTTTTTGCGAATTCTAACGTAGTTTGCGTAGAAAAGTTCTTCTCACTAACTATAAAAAGTTTGGAGGAAAAAAAAAACCTGCTGATCAATGGCAGACAGAAGGAGGAGAGAGGGAGGGCAGGGACATACGAGACGCCGGAGTGGAACGTCGTAAAAGAGGGAAAGAGAGAGAAAAGGAGGCACGCGTCAAAGCTATTTGCACTCATTTTATTACAGCACATGAAGCCATAAACAATTAAGTTATTACAAGAATCCCATTAAGCTCCGGATTATGGGAAGTATACGCACTCAAGGAGGCGGAGGAGGAGAGAGTGAGAGAGCAAAAAATGCTTTTTTACGACTCTCTTCACACAAACTTTGTTCAAGACCAGTCACTTTTATTACGGCTGTAGTAATTGCATTAAAAAAATATCCCACGTGATCTGCTTTTTACTCATTCATAAAAGGGGAAGGTGTGAATGGATCTGTGTAGACTGATCATATGTATGTTTTTTATGAATGACATATTCGTATGATACGGCCGTAGACAGAGATTTATTTTAGCCTTTCAAATGCTTTCCTGTCTGGTGGACATTTATATTACCTCTCTATATAGTGCAGTAGAAAGTTTAGCATAAAAGGGCTTCACATTCTAGTGCATACTGCAATTAACTCTACTATATAGATATAATTTGTCAGGTTATAAGATCTAACTAATTATAGATATAATTAGTCAGTTGTGAAAAACATACCTCCACCAACAAATTAAAATAGGTATCCCTGCATTACTTAGTATTTTTATATTAACTATATACATAATGTTATAATATATTACTAAATTTAAATATTCAATTTGATATACTTTGGCCCAATAATTAGTCATTGCTCGGCTAATATCAAAAGACATTGATCACAAACATTGGAAATTATATTACTCTCTTCGGACCAAATTTGTATGAAATCAAATAAAAGGCATAGCCGGAGACAATGACGTTAAGCTTTATTAAGCTTCAATGTAAATACACGATTATAAAAAAAATCGTAAATGACAAAAACATGTCTCTGATCGGCCCAAATGTATGTTAAATATCTACGAGAAATCAAAGTAACTGGAAAGGCATGTTAAATAGAACCAACGGAACATTTTATGCGTTAAAAGTAGCGGGGTAAATGCTTCTGGTTGAAGTTAATTGAGGTTAATTCAGGAGCCAGATGAGGATTCTGGAAGGAGATTTGGAGGAGCCAGTAGAATGCAGGCGCGATGTTTAGTACAGAAAAACGGCCGCCAATGCAATGTGAAGGGAGCCGCGGAGGAGTACAAAGGGGAGCGGTCGGGCCCAGCCGTCGGAGAGCGACTCTCCAATGACCGGCGAGCGAGAGGGGAGCTCCAGAGGCAGCCCATGTATTCCTCCGCGCTCCCCGACGGCCATCATGGCTTCGAAAACCTTCCGGATTTAAATTCTAATTATCTCCAATTACAAATCAATTTTGAAATCTTTATTTCGCTAAAAAATATCCCCGAAGAAAGGGACATCTCTCCATATAAATTTCATTTCAAACTCCCCCCAAAATTCCCCCCTTTTGAGGTTTGGCAACAACCGTTTACAAACTGTGTGTATACATATTAACCGTCTTGGCGGATCACTATTTTCAATATTGAAGATGCGTTTAGCCCACTTATCCCACACTTTGGGAAAGCGCCGATTTACCCAAATTTTCTCACGGCACATTTGGAGATTTCGGACCCTTTTCAGCATAATGTTGGAACCTTTTTAGGCTTATATTCTCTCCTAAATGTATTCAAAAACTTGGCTTTCATTTTCATTATTTCCTCAGTTTTTTTCCTATTCAAGGTTAAACCATTAAAGGTCCGGTGGTTGTAAAACAAATTGGAATGGATGGACAAAAGGTGCCCCATAAAAAATGTGGAGGGTCTCATTAAAATACGGTAGGAAAGAGAAGAACAAAAATGATTGACAAGTCATATAAGCAAAGGACGGACGTGCGTCATTTTGCCTAAAAAAAATTAGAATGACCTGGCAGAATCAGAGGGGTGCTTTAGAAGATGCTTTAAGAGAGGTTTTTAGGAGATGAGACACGAAGCATCTCAAATATCCAGACCATTCCAGTAACAAATTCCGGAGGAAGAAAAGGGAAGAGGAAATGTGCGGTGTGAGGAAGCTATTAAAGGCCAATAAGTTCCAATGTAAAAATTGAATTAAATAGAGTCAGATTGGCGGTTAAGTGAATGTGTACATAGAGGAAGTTACAGGTTGAAAAGTGTTTTTGGCGGTGGGAGAAAGAGAGAGAGAAAGAGAGAAATAGAAAACCTGAGAGCACTAAAAAGGCTCTTCCTTGCCCACACATAGCAAGTGGAGAGGATTAAGGGAAGGTCAGGGTTGGGTTATTCTTCCGAGTAAATGGGGTTATTTTGGGGAAATTAATGAGTACTAGTTGACATAAACGTTTGTATAAAACGACCAAGTGGGTGATTCCCAGCTTCACTTCAACTCTTGACTAGATTCAAGTCATACCCGATTCTCCCTTTCCTTGCGCTCTCAGAAGAGGGAAGTGGAGGGAAAGAGTGGAATGGCGAGAGGGAAATACGCACTGCCTTGTCCCTACTACCATCCACTTCTTGACTACAGCCACTAAACTGCCCGAGTGTTGCTCAAGCATCCTGCCTCATGTCTCCGACTAAGGCCAACTTTCATGTACTTTGTCGAGAGATATTCCTTCGAATGGTCTTCTAAATGGTCCATTTTATACGCTATATTCTTCCCTCAGCGATACCAATCTGCTCCTTTTACGGGTTTCTCCCTCTCACTCTATCTTTTACTACTACTACTACATACCATCATCATGCTAAATGTCTGCACTAACCCACACCACCAAACTCTGTACACTGTCTAAGTACCAGTAGTCATTCACACACTTTTGCAAACATACTCTGTCTTTGGCTAACTTTTCCTCTAAATGCTTCACACACACATACACACTTATCCCTATCTTCTATACAGTTTACATCTGGAAAACTGTTGCTTCTTTTTTCTCCGTTGCTCACTCTTCTTTGCCCCATCCTTCCCCTCCTCCCGCCACATTCCTTCAGAAGTCATTCAGGAAAATCGGGAAAGATTTTTTGTTCCTCCACCCCAAAATGCATCTCACTTTCCTCCGGTATTCGAATCCCCTAAAAATCCCCCGAAAACAAGGGCTCATCCTCTAGAATTCTAATCCAAATCCTTCCAAAAGGATTCAAAATGCTTCTCCAATACAAGTACAAGGGAAAGGAAATTCGGGGAAACATTCCTTTTAGTTCATTGAACATTCTCTGTATTAGGAAATAAAAATAGCCAGTTTCACCGGAGAAAGGTGTTTCCATGGAAGGGAGCCATATGTCGACATTTTCTCCGCCGGCATTCCCCCCAACCGGACTTTATTTTGTTTTTACCGCCTGCTCTTTTCCCTCCTATTGATTGCCCCTTTTTTTTCACCACAACGGTAAGCCACGTAGTGAGGTATAATAAAAGAAAGGGAGAGGGGAATTATAAATATATATTCCCACGGCGTAAATAACATCACAACTCCCATTTATTACTCATGTTTGACAACTCCACTCGATACGGAGGCATTCTCGGGTGAGAGAGAGCCACAAATACTGCCAACACGGAAGGAGAACAACAAATGTTTTCATCAGTGCACCTCTAAAAACCTTCATTAAATACAGGGAAGGAGAGCGAGGGAGAGAGCGAGAGAAAAAGGGAGACAGGGCCAGAGAAAGAGGGAAGTTCGGGGAAATTCGAGCGTTCTTCCAGAGAAAAAGTGGGTGATGGAGGAAGCCCGTATGAGTTTACCAGCAAATTCTTTAAAAAACATTGAATCCTTTACGGAAACACATAGTCGCTAAGTGTGGTTATGCACGCAATGACTCGCGCACTTGTTATCATTACATTGGTCGATTGAGATATTTTGATCTCGCCTTTTCCCCCAATTTCGTACCGTAAAAAAATGGGTAGTGCCAGTGAAAGAGAGGATCAACAGAGAGAGAACACATGAGAGAGAGAGAGAAAGAGAGAGAGAAAGGAAAAGGCAACGTGTGTGTGGGATGAAAGAAGAATGTGCAAACCGTGTTCTACAACCAATTATTATTATTGAGTGTAGGTATAAAAGTACTGGTAAAACCCCAAAATTCGTATATATATTATAAGAGAGGGAAATACAGAAAATACTGGGCTAAAGCACAACAGCTTGAGCTGAGGCGGAGGCCCTATTATGCAGAAAGCAACGGTGGTGGCCTACAGCGTTTCTGCCCGAACCACAAAGGAAAAGTGTCAGCGTTGTGTCCTTCACTCCGAGACTCGTGTAATATGATTGGAGTCATCATGATAACGAGACGTCTCTTCCACTCTCACGCTGAGAGCATCCTCGTAATGGATGGAGTGACTCCAAAGAGGGGAACAGGGAGGATAGGACCATTTTTTCCACCTCAAAGCATTCGGTAGACTAGAGTAATTTGTTATTTTGACAAAAATTATGGATAAATTCATCTCATCTTAATGTTTCCTCCTCTCAAATATATGCACGGACGTATTTCCCCCCCCCCTCAACAATATTTTCACGTGAACGGATTTCAAATGCAAGTAGCAATAATATTCCCAACAACAGAATTGACAGGGAGGAAAAAGTTGTTGGAAGCAATATCTTTTTACAGATAATGTGTTTACTAGAAATTGAATTATTATTGTAATGATTAGAGTGTGAAAAAAGGGACGGAGAGGCAGAGAAATGGAATAAAGAAGATATTGGAAAGCTTAACAAGAGTGGATCCATACCTGACTGTACTGATACATCCAGTGTGGCTTTATAGGCAGATATATTGCCCAGGGAGAACCATGATGGCTTAATTCAAGTGGGAATACATACAAAAAAATGTATGCACATGGTTAGAATTCTTGCTTTTTTTTAAAAAAAAAAGGGACGACATTGGAAGGTACACATTGGATTCAATTTTTCGCTCCGCTGACATCAAAATCACGTCTTTGGCATAGTCGAAAAATCCAATTCCAATTTCACATTAATGTGAAATTGCGATTTGGCCTTCTATCTCTCTGTCTCTTCCCTCTCTCTCTCTCCCCTCTTTCTATCCCCCTCCTTCATCCTTTCCCTTCCTTCCCTCTCAATCTAGGCGTAATCCTACACATCCATATTCTAATCGATGGCAATGTATTCACACAAATACACGGGATCTGACTCTGAATTTGTAGGGAGTTAGTGCAGAGGAGGAGGAGACAGACAAAAAAGAAAAGAAATATACGACCCAAAAGTGTATATATGCATCTCTTAAAAGTTTGTTCCATTGTGTTGAATATTTTTCATATTTTTTTCCTTTTTCCCCCGAAAAATACAGTTCAACATCTTTTCACTCTTCTTCCAGTCGTTTTTTTTTTCGAAGAAAAAAATCTTCCCTACAATCTAGAATCTATGGTAAAATCTGACAAAATCATACCCAAGGTACATATTTACTATAGCATTTCCGTCTTACAGCTCTTGTCCTTGCTCCTTTTTTTTTGAAACGGAGAAGAAAAAGAGGGAGAGACAGAGTGAGAGAGAGATTTTGGAGATGGGATAAAAGTCTTGCACAAAAAGGCTACACGTACATGGAAGAGAACGTGTGCTCTGTACAAGACAGGAGACCTATAAAATCCAAGAAGATTATGCTAGTTGCTTGAAAAAAAAAGAGCATGTAGAAATAAGGAGGAGTCGCTCTAGGAGTACGTGTGTGTGTCTATGAGGGAATGGCGGCGGCAGGAGTGAGAGCGAGAGAAAAGGAGAGAGAGACAGAGAGAGATGGAGGGAGAGAGAGAAAGAGAGAGAAAAGAGAGAGAAGAATCGATGAATGTCTCGCTTGAGGAAATCCCTCAATTGAGAGTAGGCTCTGCCGCAATAAATTATACCGATGGGCTTATATCAAACCCCGGGAAAGAAATATGGTGACACACAGTCCGGGAAGCTCCCGGTTCTTCTGGAGAAAGCGCCACAATACATACACACACTTACATTCCAACTAGACTGTCTCTCGCTTCGTTCGTGAGAAAAAGTTTCCCACTCTCTCTCTCTCTCTCGGTCTCTTTCTCTCTCTCTCTCTCTCTCTCTCTTCCTCTTTTCATCCAACTTTAATACATTGCAAGTATTCCAATTTATATCAGGGAACACACAATGATAAAATAGGTTTTATTCCACACATACACATACATATGTGGCAGCCACTCGTATACATCATATCTCTTCCTGGAGGAGTGGAGGTAAAAGCCTAGAAGGTATATGAGAGTGTATAAGAATTGAAAACACTGGCATTCTTCCCTCTCCCTTGCTCTTTTCTGTCCCTATCTCTGTTTCTCTCTCTCTGTCTCTCTATCTCTCTCTCTCTTTCACTTTTGGGCTTTCTCTCCTTCTCTTCTCTCTCCATTTCTAAAACAAAATTTCGTATGCCCCGTGTGTGTGTACGTGAGAGAATTATACTTGGTAGAAAGTGGAGGTCCTCGTTGTCGCATGCATATGTTGGTTCCGAAGGGAAAGTACCCGGATGCACAGCCATCGCCTTCTTGTCACTAAATTTTGCCTTTCCTTTTGTTGTGACCAGTGATAAACGACTGAGTGACTCGGCAGGCGGGCAGCTTGAGCTGGAGCTCACTTGATACGCATTTTTTTCACTTTCACCCCCCCCCTCCACTCTCCCCGCCGTAAAAAAACACATATGAGGCCATGTCTACTAGTTGTGCTATTATGATCGATGATAATGGGGACGAATCCCAAGGATTTAAGAGTTTTTCTGGCGTCCTTGCATTGATAGAGCTTGGGGGAGTCCAAAAAATAAGGCCTTATGTACCTGTGTGTCTTCTCGGGGAGAAAGGATACGTTACGGTACTAATTTCTTCCCTTAAAATCTCTCTCCTTCATTTGTCGGTGCGAAAGTTAGTGGAGAATTTGGAAGGAGAAGGCCCAGGGATAATAAAAGGTTAGAGGACAAGGAAGCACGCGAGACGGAGCTTTTTCTTTCTTTTTTTTGGAAGGAGAAAGCCCCGCATACCTCGTGGAGGATGATAAACTTTCGCCAAATTAAAATCACGGAAGCTTGAAAAGGGCAGGATGTTGACGTAGGTAAAAGGCAAAAATTAGACAAAAGTATAGGTTGAAAAAAAATTAGGGAGAGAGAGAAAGGACGACTTTTTTTTTACTTGTTCCAAGTAAAAGAAGTAAAATAAAGGACTAAGAGCAGTAGACCGTTGTTAGAGTTGTTAGTCGGAGATAATATTTAACCTACAGGAATTCTATTACAAGACTTAGTGTCTGCATGCAGCGAAGGTGTGTGGGGTGGTCATATATTTCAACTGGTCGTACTTGGGGGAGAGAGAAAAAAAAAGTAAGAGAGGGGGAGAGAGAGGGGGCATGGAGACGAAGAAGAAGAATGTGATCATATGTACATAAAATGCAGAGCAACAAGAATATAAGGGAACGGATATACTTGATTGGATTGAATTTTCTTGATTCTTTCCATCTTGTGTTCATTGCATTTGGGAGGTTGAAAAAGATTCTCATCAGGAAAAAGTTCTAGGTAATACCAGGGAGAAAGGAGAGGGGAGAGAGAGAGAGGGAAAGGAAAAATAGAAAGGAGGGAGAGAGTGAGAGACGAGGGAAAGGAATAAGGGGGAAACCTCAGAATAAGAACATTGAGAGAGAGTGAGAGAGAGAGGGAAATAGAAGATTTTCCATGAGAGAAGAGTGATGCAGAAAAAGAAAGATGGAGGATCCGGTGAAGTGTAGAGTCACAAGACGAAGGAGAGTAACTGAGGGAGAGAGAGAGGGAGAGAGAAAGGGAGAGAGAGAGAGAGAGAGAGAGAAAGGGAAACGTGGAGCACTCCGGGCATCAGAAGGAGAGAAGAGATGGCAAAGGCGTAGGGTCTTAAATCTCCGAGTTGAGACAAATTCTTTTATCTGCCTTACTTTCCCCAACAAAGATAGATTAGCCCATTTTTGCAATTTTCCCTGTCTCCGATGCCCTCGTAACTCTTGCTGAGTTATAGCTTTTCTGAATCTCCACGGACTTAAGACGCGAAATTCAACCCGTAGACTATAAGACTCTGAAAAAATTGCTTCTTCGCTTCTTTGCACTCTCTTCCCTTTCTCTCCACTTCTTTCTCTCTCCCTCCCTCACTCTGGCTTCCACGCTCTCTCTCTCTCACGCTCTTTCGGGGAATACGAAGCAAGAGAGAGAGAGAGAGAGAGAGAGAGCAGGAGGAAAAAGACGAAGAAGAAGTAACCAACCCACCCGCCATCATTTATCTTACGTATACTATAAACCATATAGTTGCAAAAGTCTATAACTTATAATGTTTTAGTATGTTTGGCTAAGTTATTTTTTTTCTTGAAAGAAGAAGAAGAAGACACACATTTACAACTGCTGCTCTTTCCTTCTCTCTCCCTTTTTCTATAGTAGTTGTACTATTATTATTATTATAGTATGTTGCTACACAAAAAAACTTGCGAAGTTTTTTTTTCTCTTTTCTTCCATAGTGTTACATTGCTCTCTCTTGGTCTTTCTTTTTTTTCTCCAAAAATGTGTGTTTCGTCATGACTTGTATGTTCTGGGGAAGCACACACACTTACATATAGCCCACTGCCATCCCTCATAGACACCTACATTACAATGTATTACATTACGCACTTATATGTTTACAATATTTTTCCATTATATTGTGAGTATTTTTCTTCCTTAGATTTATTTCCATCTTCTCCCTGACGTCTCGTACTTCCTCCAGCTTTCTTTCTCTCTCTTTCTTTCTGTCCGATCCGAAACTCCGTTGTTAGAAAGCCCTGCTTTCCCCCCTTCCTTTTCACATTCCTCAAGAAGGGAAAAAAATAGTTTTTTTTGGAGGGAAGAAAAAAGGTTAGTCTGGAAGAAGATAGGTATAAGTATAACAAATGACTTTATCAAAATTTCTCACGGTCATCTCGAGAATAAATGTGAGGAAAACAAATACGGTCCAACAACTCTTATCATTATTTTGCCCAGAAATAACAATTTTATTGTCATGCATCCCGAGATATATGGCTGGGCAATGGCTGGCCCTAAAAATTTGATACTCTATATTGTTTTCTTTGCATTTCCCCCTCTCCTCTTTCACACTCTCTCCAACAACAATGAGTACTCTTTACAACTATAGTTCAAAAGGCTCATTTACTATTAATGTTCATTTCCCACCTCATCTTTCTCCTCCTCGCATCTTCTTTCCCCTCATCCCTCACTGTCTCTCACTTTTTTTTTTGCAAAAAGAGTGCATTAGTGCATTATTTACCATTAAATGTATAACTTTACCCATGGTAAAGGGAGAGGCCAGGTCAGGAACTGGTTCACGGAGAAATAATGATATTAATAATAATTTGGTTCACCCCCCAAAAAAAAACATATTTCTCCCCCTTCACAACCCTTTCTCAACCATAATCATGTGTGATTACCACACCGTTGGAAGACAGTTATGACATTACTAATAATAGTCCGCATAAACATGTCGACGCAGAAACACTTCACAAGTGAGACACTTGATTTTAGCTATTTCCTTTTGACCATCAGGACAATAAGCTTTGAGAGCACATTTATTGTTGTGGCTTGTGATCTTGGTGGAGGCGGAGGGGGAGGGAAGCCATAAACAACGATTTCTCCCTAACCTGAGCTCTTGATAAGGAGGAAGGCGAAAAGGAAAAGGTTGGGGAATCATTCGTGGAGGGAATATAAAATAACAAGTTGACGGAGGGGGAATTTCTCTTCAACTCTTCCTTTTTCTCTCTCTGTCTCTCTCTCTCTCTTTCTATCTCCCTCACCCCTCCTTGTCTTGTCTATAAAAAGATGTAATAACTTATGGGCTGCAACAAGGGAGAGAGTGAGGGACGGGGAGGTGGGGGAGATTGCCGAGAGACTTGATGCCTGTGAGGAAGGGAAGCAGCAGGAGAAAGAGGGAGAGAGAAAGAGAGAGACAGAGAGAGAGAAAGAGAGAGAAATTCTAGTTGGATAAAATCGCCATGAATGCTACAGCATGTGTGCGGAGGAAAATGGTAATTTAAATGATGAAGCACACTTTTTAGGAAAATTATGAGTTCTTCATTTTCCTCGTCCTCTTACAAGATGATGATGGATTTCCCATCTGCATTCCCATACTTCCTCCTTTATATTATTCTCTCATTTTTTCCTCTCTCTTTCTCTCTCACACAGTCTTTCTCCGTATTTCTTTCTGTCTGTCTCCCTCTCTTTCCCGTTCTTTCTCTCCCGAAAAAGGACCACAGTGGAATGTAATGAGAAATTTTTCCGGAGTCGCTACCGCCTCTGCCATCTCCCATGTCATGATTATAAGTTTTTATATTTTTTGAAAAAAAGTTGGAAAAATGTGTGAGAGAGAGGCACAAGTGAGCTTAAGGTGGAAGTAAGTACAATGCTGGAGGGAAAGAGAGGGAAATTATTATTCTTATGAAAAAGGAGACTCTCCATGCGAATGAAGAATTGCTATAAGTCATTCATTCACCCAGCTATTTTTCATCATGAGACACGTTCGAATAACTGCGGACTCTCATTTAGTCATTCTCTCTCTCTGTCTCTCTCTGCGTCTCTCTCCCTCTCCTTCTCCCCCGGACGAGGAAAGGCTGGGAGGGAGAGAAGACATTAGCATTTTAACATTTCCTTTGTACCTATATGGTTTTAGGCATAAATGTTTTTAAGTCGAGTCAATATGATTTATGACGGCATGACTAATGAGCATTTTCTCGATTTCATTGATTTCTCATTACCAACTGTCTATCCGAATTTTCTGTCTAATGGCGCTCTCTATTCTCTTTCCTTTCTCTTCTCCCACTTCTCTCTCTCTCTCTCTCTCTCTCTCTCTCTCTCTTCCAGTACTTTCCCCCGCCTCTCCAGTGTGGTACTAATCGCATGAGGAAGAAGAAGAAGCAGTGAAATTTTGCGAACCACACATACATTCCCCCCCCCCCACAATTTTTTTACATCCTATAAAAGTTTGCTGGTGTGCCTAACAACAACTGCAGCTACTAAAATGGCCATAACGTAACGATTATCCCTGTTACTTTCCCATTGTGCAACACATACAGTCTATAGTAGGATGGCAGGATGTTGAAAAAAAAACCGCTAGCTACCAAGTTCTGCAACAACTGCTAATGTCTAACCAGCCTAGAAAGATTTCCATGCTGCATATACACGGCTAGTCCCAGAAAAAAAATGGGACGGAGAGGTTGTATCAAGAGACAAATTCTTTTGTGCGTAACCCCAAAAAGAATTTTTTCTGCACGACTTTTGTGGTTGCTTTTGAACTGAAATTACCTCAAATTTTCTTTTTCTTCTGGGCTCTTTTCTTTTGAAAGAAAAACGAAGTGGAGGTAAAAAAAAAAAGGTGAATCTTCGCATGAGTAACAACAACAAAACTGTGTACGATGATGCGTTCGTGGTGTAGTTCTTCTCTCGCTTTTTTGCCATTGTGAAATGTACACACGCTCTCAGGACAGTGCCAAACCTAGAAAAAAAAAAGAAAAACGGAAAAAAATGGGAGAAAAAAATATTCATCAACGTTATCTCATCATGTAATAAAAATTAAAATAAACCCCGCTCACATAACATGCTGGGGGAACACATGCGTTTTAAATTTAGGTAGGGAAGCCTATTGAAAAATTGCACCAAAGCTCTTACACAAGTGCTATTTTCTCTCGTGACGACTAATTTTTTATTTTTTTGTGCAATCAACTTTTAAATTTCATTCAATAGCCATATAATAGAGTGTGTACAAAGGAGAAATGTTTGCTCATGACGACAACTTAAACAAAAGAGAGATAAGCATCGGTATTTTGTCTTCATCGTTACATGCAACCGTTCATTCAAGTCTTCAGCAATACAATATATTCTCCTTTCTGCTCCTTTTTTTTTCTTCAAAACTTTGCTCACTCCACAACGACTCTCTCATCTCTTTCTCTCTGTTCCCTTAACATGTAATTTATGACGGAGATAAATTAAAAGTATCTAAATACTTTTGCAAATCCTTTTTTTTTTTACTTCAGTCAATGCACACACGCCAGTTTATTGCCAGTTTTAAAATATCGAGTTTCATCATAATGAAATCCTTACTTCTGGCTCTTTTGGCAAAGTTAAACCTCCACACAAAAAAAAAATCAAACTCCAGTTTTCTCAATGAACTCTGGGATCCGGTAATGTCTGTACGATTTTACCCTCCGGGACTAAAACAATTAAAATATTTATCGTAAAACAACCGAGAGCCAAGGAAATTATACACACATGTGGTATCCGTCGAGTTACTCCGTCTTCGATCACATCCACATTAAAATTTTCAACAAGTTCTTGAAGCCTACCAAGTTATGTGAAGATATTATCATTTGTATTAATTAAATCTTGGAGACAGAGAGAAACTACTATTTCCTTCTGGTTCTTCCATGCCCTACACTATTTCAAAGTAGTACACAATGGATTTGATCAAGACGGCACTACCGATGCCTGATTTTTTTTGAAAGAGAGAGAGAGAGAGAGAAAGGACATGGAATAACCAGTAGAAAAGTGTACATTATTATTATTGCTGAGAAACCAACTTGTCTCGGCAGTTCTTTTGAGTCCATTACACATTTTTTTTTATCAATTCCTTTTTACCTTATGGCTTCCTCCTTGTTTATAGAGCTATATAGTCGTAACGGGCTTTTTCGAAGATCGTTTGTACTCATCAAACTTGTCGAGGTAGTCAAGTAGCCGTGGTAAGGAGGGAGAGAGAGAGAGAGGAGGATGGGAAGGGAAATTAACAGGTTTTGTCTTTCTTCACAGCAGGTAAACGACTTTGGTAGTCGCACAGAAATATTGTTCCTTGTCACAAACAGTAATTCTCTCTTGCATCATTTGACAAGTTCTTCTTCTTCAACTTCTCTTCCGTATTTTTTCCCCTTCGACCAAAAGAAAACGTACCAATATCAGCCTTAAAGGCTGGCAGAGAGAGAACGGTAGAAAGAAACCATTTCACGTTCATTTCACGTCTCTCTCTCTCTTTCTCTTTTTTCACAAACCGATCGGACTATCTGGTATCTGTTGACTGACGAAGAACAACAAAGAAGAGGTTACCTTCTTTCTTTTAAACAGAATGAATTTATGAATTCAAGTTTTTTCTCTCTCTCTCTCACTCTCTTTCTAAGCCGTTAAGACCCTCTTGAAAGGAATCACACCAAAATACATCCTTTCTTGGGTAGGTTTTTTCTCTCCCATCCTTGGTTTTTTTTGTTATCTTTATCAGGATACAAGACGGTAGGGGAAAAATGTTAAATGAGATGATGGGAGATTAGATGTATCGTTGACAAAAGGGGGAAAGGAGGGGGAATTTCTCAACAGGCTCCCACGGACGCATCTCCCAAGATGTACATATTTGTAATCAGGATTCGGGAGAAAACTCCCAAAATAAATAAAAACAAACAAAGAGGGTTTACTTTGGTTGAAAGAGACATATGTATAGTCTCTCGAATGGTCTGGACTTGACCAAGAAATCCGTGATGAAGCACTACACAAAAGATTGTCACGTTAGAATTTTTGGGGACAGGAACACAAATAAATTCCAAGTCAAACAACAATCTCAAAAAAAGAGACACAAGAAGACACTAAAAAAATTCGATATTGTTTCAAGGAATGACTTGTTTCCCTTGGAAATAAATGTAAAAACGAACTGAGACTTTATTTTCTTCGGGAAAAAAAGGAACTTGACCAGGACACAAACGGGGAAATTGAGGGGAAATAGTAACGGCGGGCAAAGGAAGAGGAATAAACGACATTCCGTGATATTTTTAGGTTTCCATTGCATCTTTCTTTGTCTGATAAGGATAAGAGAGACTCCATGTCATATGTGGAGAGTGAGAGAGGATGTTCACAAAAAAAATGTAGGGCCATATGTACGTGGGAAGGGATATGTGTGATGATTAGTGTTGGAGGGATTAGTGTCGGCCATTGTGGTAAAAGCCCTTGCCTTTAAGTCCTTAAAGGCCGGAGCTGCCTCAAAAGGTTTACGTAGGAAATGTAAGGACGGAGTTCGTCCCTTGAAAGGTGTTCAAAAGTGTGCTTGATATGCCGTTGAGGGCGAATGGCGCTCTGATCCATCCCACGGCAGGATTCTGGA
The DNA here is from genome assembly GCA_034698585.1 of Disparrhopalites patrizii. Taxonomy (NCBI): domain Eukaryota; kingdom Metazoa; phylum Arthropoda; class Collembola; order Symphypleona; family Sminthuridae; genus Disparrhopalites; species Disparrhopalites patrizii. The sequence goes on from JAQGBT010000248.1 coordinate 25,540, forward strand.
AGGGACGGGAGCAAAAGGACTGGAAAAGGTCAGAAATGTTGGGTTAGTCCATTTCCCTTTCATGGGGATTATCTTTTGCTGACTCTGCGTAGGTATTTCTAAGGGGCGGTCCTTCGGTTTGAGTTTCCACTCTCGTTTTCATTTTTTTTATTGGCTTTTTTTTTACAATCCTAAGCACTGTCCTAGGTTCTTTTTACCGTCGTCGTTGGTTTATTGGGAGGAAAGAATTACCATTTTTACCAAGGTTCAGCTTCTGCCATGGCATGAGACTAATACCAATAATTCACACGAGTTTGTGTGAAGCCTCAGACATAACCAGTGCTAATTTTGTCAGTTTCTCTCTCGTGATTTTTCTTATTTTTCCTCATTTTCTCTTGGACTTTCTTAAATTGTCTATTTTTAGTGTATAGCACCTTTAATGGTTTAGTGTCGTAATTTTTAGTTTCTAATTTTTTTTAGTTTGATCATGTTACATCTGTTTGCATTTTTAGCTTATCTTTTCTTGTATTGTTTTATCAATCTTTTATTTATTTTCTCCTATTTTTGTTTTGTAATTTTTAAATGGTTTGAATTGCTTTTTTTCATTTTAGTTGTTTCGTAGTTAGCTTCGCATTTTTAATTAGCCTGCTTAGTTTCCTTGGACTGATTTACTTTGAAAGTGGCGACGACCTGTAATTATTACTTACAAACACTCCAATTTTGTAAAATTGTGTAGTTTTTTATTTGGTCAAATCTTGCTCATTACGCATATTTTTAAAAATCCTTTTTGTCAAAGTTCAGATTCATTCCTTTATTCCCATTTTCATTTCGGTCTCACTTGGCAGTGCCATCCAAAGAGACTTTCACTTCACCCATTTTTGTTTACATTCCGTGTTAATCTGAATTTGTTGGAAGCTATCGATTCATAGTGTTTATTTTGCCTCTGCCATCGTGCCCTTTATATTGTTAAATCTTATTTTCTTAAGTCTTTTCACTACCATCTCCTTGGAATTTTGAGTGAATTCTCGCATAACTCTCTTGTCAATTCCCGTGGTTTTGTCTCCTGTCTCCTCCAACCAAAAGTTTGTTATTGTTTCGCGGTAGAAATGTATTTTTGGTCGCGCCACATTTCCAACTAGAGCCATGTGTATAAACGGAAAGAGAAAAGAAAAAAGAAAAGAAGAAGAAGAGGTTCTAAGGGCAAACTAGCACGAAGAGGAAAATTGAATTTAACACAGTGAAAACGCTTCCTCTTTCTGTGGTATGAGCAAACGGCAGGGGAAAAAAATACACAGAAACCCTGTAAATGGTAGTGTGAGAACAGAGAAGAGAATCAAAGGAAAAAAACTTGGAGGGTGCGGAGAAAGGAGTAATGGCAAAAGTATAAAAAGGGAAATTGTAAATGACTTTATTTATCTTTGGATCCATCTACAGTAGCAGGGATTTTGCTCATTCTCGTCCACCCTCTTGTGTCTGTCTGTGGGAGAGCCTGTCTTTCTCTCTCTGTGTGGAGCGTACAAATTTCATCGAGTGCAAAAGGGTAGCATGTGATAAGTCCTAATTAACAGAGAATTTCTTGATTAGAATCAAAATTCAGGAATGAGCCATGATGAATGTTGCACAAGTAGGTTAAAAGCGAGTGGTAGCACCAGAGAGGAGGCTCTCTCCGCTCTTTTTAGGCATTTTACCCACATACATATGTACATACATCCCATTTTGCATCTCTCTCCGTCTCTCCCTTTCACTCTCCCTCTCTCTCTCTCTGTTTCTCTCTCCCTCTCTCTCTGTCCCACTGTTATTTCATCTAGCCAACAACCCACCAGAAGAACATATGTGTTGTTGTGTCTCCCTGTATATACCCATACATTATGTTCCACCCAAGAGCCCCAATGCAAGAAGAAAAGGGTGCATACGAAATGGAGGCTCCAATGTTAAAGAAAGGGGAGATGTGTGGGGGGAAATCGGAGTAGTCACAAGAGAGACAGAGAGAGAGAAGAATATATGTACGTAGATATAAATAGGAGAATACCCATACATATTTATCTCAACACTACTTATAACTATGGTGGTTTGCTACACCAGCCATGTGAGTAATAAGGGACATATATTCTACATATATCAGTATGTATATATGTGTTTACCCTGGCCCGGAACGGTGGAGGAAGATGACGCTGAGGGTGTGCACTTGTTCCCCTAAAAGGGAAATTTGGCTTTCAGCCATTTCGATTTTCTGACAGTGATTAATTGACGACGCAGGGTCGCCATTCCTGATGGATTTTCAGGCATCCAATCTGCTTCCATTCTAAACTTATGCTCAAGTCTGTGCACTCTTTCTCTCTCTCTCTCTCTGTCTCTCTTCCCATTTTACCCCTCCACTTCCCTTGTATTCTCCTGTTAATATACCCTCCGGAGCTCCGCGAGAGAGGAAGAGAGCTCTGGCATTAAGACACTAGAAGTTTCATCTTTTCTTCCTTCTCTTTAAGCCATTCATACACCCTCCCGTCTTCCCCCGGTGGGTACATGGCGGGCATTTGAAATTAGGGTTTACGGGATATAAATCCTCTCCCATCTTAAAGTGTATTTATATGTAGATACATGCATGGATTTTTTTTTAAATGTATAGATCCCTCATTTTCTTCAACACCCGCCAATAATCAATCTTTTGTACTTTCGCTCAGGATTTACTGCGCACACACACGGGGACTCCCGCATCACCACACACCAAGACGAATTGGGTTGTGGTAGAAAAAAAAAATTTTTAGACTGTGTAATTTCCAAAGGGGAGAAAAATATACATTATTCATGTCTCCCTCATCCTTATTTTCCCATCCCGCACAACTTTCTCGGGTGTTGGAACCAAAATATCCATAGGATTTTGATTTCCCGTGAAAAATTCGAAAATAAAAACTTTTTTTCTCACTCTCCTCCACTACCCATTTATCAATCTCATGTTGGAGTTCTTACGGACTTTCAGACGAGGAAATAGGAGGGGGAAATTAAACTAGAAATGCATCAGAGATGTCAACCAAAGAGAAAAGCAACTCTGCTCATGGTCCAATCACATTTGATCCCAATCTCAATCAGTGTAGGTGGCTGGGGTATTTAGTGACTCGGAAGCCATTCAGGAACATATACAATTGAATTAGGACGAGGAACATTTCCCCCGTCAATGTTACTTATTTCCGTGGAGTGGTTTAATTTACAAATTAGACCACAAAAAGATTGAGTGTCACACCAAGTTGACTCGTGCGAAGATACATACAATATTTTGGGGGTAATTGATATGGGATGGGGGAAGTGAGAGCATGTGTTTTTGCAAGTGTCTTTTTGTGTACAAAAGGACAATGTCGAGGGGGGAGAGAAACGATAATGGGGGAACACTCTCAATTGTCACACGCAACACACAAATTACTCCGCTTTGAGGTAGGGAGAGATGGAGGAATGGAAGGAAGAGACAGACAAAGAGAGAGAGAGACAGGGAGAGAAAGAGAGAGAGAAAGAGAGAGAGAGAAAAAGAGAGAGAGAGAGAGAGAGAACGAGACAGAGAGAGAGAACGAGACACATACAGAGAGAATGGAAGAAGAGCGTAGGTGATTGATTGAACGGGTGAAGTAACTTTGATTCAGAATGAATGAGTGAGTAATAAAATAAATAGTGAATAAATGAAAGCCCCCGTAATTTGATGATAATGAATGAATACCCGTATTTATGTGAAATGTTAAATGAAACGGAAAAGTGGCTTAGGGACATGTACTCCTCGCACCTTATAGACTTGCACCCTCTCCTTCTCCGTCTCTCTCCCTTTCTCTTCTCTCTCTCTCTCTCTCTCTCTCTCTCTTTTCTTCCTTTCTCCCTCCGTAAAATCTGTTGCGTAAATATACTGGCGGCCATATAAGAAACGTATGTATAGGTGTAACTCTCCACATTCCAGTCTCTCTCCCTCCCTCTCGCTTTTTTTTTGGAGGAGAATCGGGTAAACTATCGTCATCGTCAATAGTGTGGATAATGATATGAAGTGTGTACGATGTGTATCAAGCTGGGTTAGTGGCAGTTGAATCTGTTTTTTGAATCGGCAAGGCGTTCGCAATCCTCCTTAAAGTGTCAGCAATAATCGTAAAAGTCGGCCGTAATGGCATTTCCTATGAAGACTGCATCATTCCTCCCAATCCTACTTACTTATAACTTTACCATCTTGTCTCTATATGCACACACAGACCCTTATATGTATAGCCTCCTTTCCCCTCCGTCCCATGATATAACCTTTATATATGTATGTAGAAAAAGCACTTGCTACTCCTTACTACCATGTATGATCTTTCACCGAATTCCTTTTTTTTTCACTCTCTCTCTCCCTCTTTTTTCCTTCTTTTCCCTATAAATGTAAGAGAGAAGTCGACGGGGAGAAAATATAAACCACACACACACATTTTTTTCCTAGTATAAACAAGAAACTACAAGATTTCTACTACCTCAATCTTCTTCCTTCCTCTTTTATACGGTATCGGTATGTACGTATGTACACTGTCAGAACGTATGTACAGGGAGAAGCAGAGAAGAAATGGAGGAGTGAGAAATAAGAAAATCTTCTTATATGTACAAGATAAATTCAATCAGAGCAAAATACTCTCGGCGTCTTTAACTCCTCACACACAAGCATTTGCCCCTTGCCATATAAGCCATTCTTTTTTTCCTTCAGTTCTACATATTCCCTCCATGAATTAGGCGGTTGTATGTGTAGACAGTATGTCATGTGTATACATATGGGCATTTGCGAGGGTTGTAAAAAAGGATGAAAGGAGAGAGAGAGGAGAGGAAGAAAAAAACCAACAATAATCACTTCTTTATTGTTATTATGATTTAGTTTGTCATAAACTAAAAAGCACAGAGTGGTTCCAACCACTAACTCCATACAGTATTTATTAAGTTCAACAAGTTTATTTCTTTTGATGATCATTATTATCATTACTATTTCGTTTATATCACTCATTCCCATTACTCCCTGCCACATACTTTATTACGCGGACTAATATACAACCCAATTTCTGTCTCTTTTTCCTTTCTCTCTCTCTCTCTCTGTCTCTCTCTTGCTCTCTATGCTCCTAAGCGCCTTAGAGAGTCCTGTCGTGTCTGATGCAATAAAAACCAGGTATTTCTGATGTCGATGCCTCCGCCTTCTTCTTCCTCTCTCATAATTTTCAATTTTTCCTCTCCCAGCAGGCTCCTCTCTTTCCCCTTGTCACTATTCGTCGTAATTATTATTTCGGGGAAAGTCCTTGTCTGAGGCGTCTATTTCTCATCTTTAATTTGCTGTAGCCAGCCTCAAAGTCGTGCTTTCTCTGCAAATTCGACCCAGATAAAAAATGTGTTAGGTTGCCTAAAAACAGCTTGGGATCAGACAATCAAAATGACTCGATGATAATCTAATTTATAGGTTTCCAGCCTAATTTCTTTATTCCTTCCTATGCATTTAACTGCGGATTTCGTTGCAACGACGAGAAGATTACTCAATTTATAGTGCTGTAATCAATGAGGAAATAAATGAAAACATTGAAAACTAACGTTGGTGTGATTTTGAAATGCAATTTCCCTGAAATAAGACTTTTGCCTTGGTAGAGTGGTAAAAAAAAACGTAGACATAATGGCGTGTTGACTGTAAAAAGTTTGGGAAAAATAAAAATTTGGGAATTTCCTTTTAGTTCCATCATAATCGGCGCGAAGAGCAAGTTTTGCCGACAACTGCTGAAAAAAGAAAATTACCCTAGTATTAATTCTTCACATGAGAGGAAGATACAAAAGAGAAATGGAGAAAAAAAATAGATGGTAACCAACTACAAAAATGTAATTTTTTTGGAACTCGTGGAAAACTTGCCCAACACATTCTGTTCCACATCGAGTTGTGGAAAGAGAGAGAGTATACATACAGAGGGGAAAAAAGAGCTGATAAAAAACACTTGCTGCATCCTCGAATGTCTTGTATAAATGTGGTGAAAAAGCACAAGGAAAAGAGCTCATAAGGAGAAGCATGGGATGGTCGTAAATAAGCAGAGATTGGCTGAGAAAATGTTTCGTCTCCGCTCACACAGGCGAAGGAGCCAAAGAAATGGGGAGAAGCCACAGGATCTTTTTTGCTCTCTCTCTCTCTGTCTCTATCACTGGCTGCCTATGCCTTTTTCCTCTGGTGTGTACACAAACCAGAAGAGTTTTGTAAACCATCGTGATCATGAAAGATGTGGAGGAATGAGAGGGACGCTTGAGGGGGCCGTGAGGAAACGTTGAGAGGGCGGGAGGAGCGAGCGCGCACTCTTTCTCCAGCTACCTCAACTTCCGACGCCGCCAACAAGTTCACCAAATCACCGGGGATGGCGCGACCACCGGCGTGTGCCTTTCCCCGGCTCTTCAGCCCATTCCATCATCATCTCTCCATCTCACATTTCTCCTCTTATGCCTCTCTCATGTTTCTTCTTTTTTCTTCTTCTGTCTGTCTCTTTCTTTCCTTCTAACTCTCATTTTTGTCTCTCTCTGTTTTCTTGTTACTCTCATCGTCCCTTTATAACTCTTTCTCTCGATAATTCGTTCTCTTTATAATTCGTTCTCTCTGCTTATCTCTTACCTCTCATATTCCCTTTCCGCCTCGGTTTCTCTCATTCTTTCTTTACGTATCTATCTCGTTGTTCGTTTCTCTTCCTTCTCTCTGTTGCTTTTTTTTCTCTTTCTCTTTTTCCGTTTGGGCCTTTCTCTCATTGTCCTTTTCTGTCTTTCTCTGGTTGTTGGTATCTACCTATTTGATTTGGTTGTCCATTCCTGTCTCTCCTTCTCGCACTCTAGATGTCCAGTTATGTCTCTTTGTAATTGCCCATTAACTCTCTTCCTTTCCTTCAAGCAGATCATTAGTCTCTTTCTTTCCTTTGTTTTTTCACCATTTTTGTCCTAGTCTCTTTTCATTTACCAATTTGTATCGTTATCTCTTTTCTTTATTTTTTATTTTTCAATTTGTATCGTTATCTCTTTTCTTTATTTTTTATTTTTCAATTTGTATCGTTGCCTCTTTTCTTTATTTTTTCTTTGTCAATTTTTGTTTGGTTCTCTTCTTTATTTTTTCTTTATCAATTTTTGTTGTTGTCTCTTTTCTTTATTTTGTATTAAATTTATCGATTTTTCCTTGTCTCTTTTCTTCGTTCATTTTATTTCTCTATATTTGTCCTTCTCTTTCTTTGTGCATTTTATTTCTCTATATTTGTCTCCTCTCTTCATTCTTTATATTTATACATTTTCGCCGTTGTCTCTTTTTTCATGATTTTTATTTCTCCATTTTTATCCTTGTTTATTTTCTTCACTTTTCATTTCTCTGGTTTGGTTTTTGTCTCTTTTCTTCTTTCTTGTTATATTTCCGTTTTTGGTTTTGTATCTTTACTTCGTTCGTTTTATTTCTCCATCCTGATCTTTCTCTCTCTTTCCTTCATTCTCTCTATTTCTCCTATCCTATCTTATCTTTCCCTTTCTCCATGCCTCGCTCTGAATTTACATCTTCCTTTTCTTCATCTTTATCTTTCTGACTTCGTGTCTCTTTCTCCATTTCGTCTTCAACTCCCTTTCTGACTCTCCCTCTCACATTTTACCTTTCCCTTTCTACATGTTCGCCTTTCATTCCTGCTTTCGTCTCTCTCTCCCTTTCTCTTCCCCTCTTTCTCTATCTCTCTCTTTCATTTCCTCTCTCTCTCTCGTTCTCCCTTCCTTCTCTCTGTACATTTCTCTTTCCCGCATCCTCCAATTTTGTTTTGCTTTCTCCAGCTCTCATGTGTACACCGACTACCTATGTATCCATGTACGTATGTAATACATGAGGGTGCGAGTTTTACGGCCGGGCTAAAGTGGAGGATTCACACATTAAAGTTCTTTTCTCTCCGTGTACATACGTAGACCTCCAGTAGCCTATCTATAAGGGATGACATAGAGGTGCAATAAATTGAGATATACTACAGGGCTCTCTAACACAAATAAATCTACTCACATATTCTCTCTCTCTCTCTCTCTTTCTCCTCTGTGGAAGTTCTTTCCCCTTCTGGAGAAGATGTGAAACTACGGGAGGAGCGAGTCTTCATTTAGTTACGCTTTCACATGAGACATGGTGCTTCATGTTCCACTTGGCTCTCTCCACCCAGAAATCTTTCTTTTTCCAAGGCAACCCCCAGACATTTCTCCTACAAGAACTCCCACACACAAACACATGGAAGGAAAAAAGGGGCTCGGAGTATCTCCATTCTTCTTGTTTTTAAGATCGCTATTCCTCCTCCATAATGAGGAGGAGGAGGAGTAATGTGGTTCAATGTGGTGTTAATGTGCTCTTAATTGATTTTTAGAGACTAATTACTACAAAACTTGTTTCTCATTTGTTTTTTTTCACAGGTAAGCGGATTTCCAGACTGTTTATTCCTTCCATTGAAAGGATCCCCCTTGTTATTGCTTCATTTGTACTCGAGATTCCTTCTTGTGTAAGGAAATGCCACGTCCCGCCTATCACAAATGTTCCATCTTATCGCGGTGTAAGGATTTCTATTTTGATTTTATTATTATTATTGTTAGTTCCATTTCTTCGAGCAGGGAGATTTAATCATCTCTTTTATCCACAACATGTGGATTCCCCCCCTCCGCGCCCACAGGAAATCTAGTTGGGAGTACTTGCACATAAAATGTAATAATGCTAAATGCCGTAATAAATTAAAACATTAAAAAACAATGAGTAATTATCATTTACCACCCACCACGAACAGTGTGCTCAAGGAATATAATGTCACCAACTTTTTTTTTCTCTAAGAGATATGGGAGGGGTGAGAGGAAATTATCCACTTTTACGGCTTGATAATGAATTCACCCCCGATAAACTGTGGATAATCCCCATGACGATACTCATCATTTTTACCTTTTAATGTCCACATTTATAATATTAGAAAAGAATCAACATAATCATGATCATAATCGTTTGATTAAACCAACCAAAATGTCACAGACTATTTACACAACATGTAGGAGACTCTTCAAACTAACTGAAACTTCTTTTGGGGTAAAGTGCAAATAAGACAAAATTGACGCACTGCAAAATACAAGGAAATCATCTGAAAAAGCGTAGCCGTTTACAGATATTTACCATATATGCAATAAATATACCTTTTTTTTTCTCATTTCATGCCAGCAACGAGCAATTGGAGGGAAATCGAATTATAATGAGAACAATAATTGTCCCCTTACTGCCATTTCTAATAAATCAACCGCATTTTTCTACAAGTTGTCAGCACAAGTAAATATAAGGCAGAGTAGAAAGGGTTTAATGGAACACCGGCACTTGTTCTCTCTCCTTGGCCTCTCTCCTTCTCTCTCTCTCTCTCTCTCTCTCTTTCTCTCGTTGTTTTCTGTTCTCTCTCTCTCTCAACGTCATGAAGAGGAAAGCAAAATGTACGAGCTTGAGCACACAAAGATTTAATATGATTATGTGTGTTAGTATGCATTCCTCTCCTTTGGAATATAATACTTTATGGGTAATGGGTAAGCACATTGAAGCCAGTATAATTTTAATTCCAAACAGCGTCTTGTTCCCTCGTAGGACGACACAGCACCTTCATGTTATTAGCCTGTATTGTGCACCACGGACATGACGGGGAACAAGCACTTTTTTCTATGAACATGCTATGCATAACATTTGGTGGAGGAAGAGAGCAAGCAAGAGAGAGAGAGAGAGAGAGAGAGATTCCAATCAAGATAATTCTAATGAAAATTACATTATATCCTATAGAGAGAATTATCATGGGGAGAATGTTGTAACTCCTATCAAGTCTATCTCTCCTTTTTTCCCTTCTATGTGTACTCCATTAGACCATTACCGTTAGAATCACTTGTGCAAACATTTTCACTATGCTCCCACTTTACTACCAGGGTGAGAGAGAGAAATAGAGAGAGAGAGAGAGAGAGAAGGATGCAAAAAAAAACACTCTACTCTGCACATGGCATTACTTTACTTTAATGTGGTTTCCATTACCAGCACACCAGTCTTTTTTATTTTTTGCATTCCGATACGACGCAGCTCACCCAGCGATAATCCTGGGAGAACTCTCCTCCATTCTATACCATAGACCACTAATAGATAAACTTGAGAAGGAGTAATTCAAGTTCTATTAACACATTATAAAAAACCGCATGATAACATCAAAAGTAATTCTCTACGCTCCGTCAACAAATAGTTGGTGTACTTGTTTTATATATCCCAATTACTGTACAGTCAAGCGGATGAATGGGGGGATGGAGGGCCAGAAGAGGACGGCAAGGGAGACAAAAGCAACGAGAGACGGAGTATGGGAGTCAGAGCGAGATAGAAGGAAATAGAGAAAGAAGGAAGGGAGGAAAAGGGAGACAGAGAGAGATGGAGAGAAGGAAAGAGCGAGAGAGATAAAGAGAGACGGACGAGGACAGGGAAAGGAGGGAGAGAAAACTAATATTTGGGTTATTACAATTAGCGTTATTGCTCCATACATGGGCGTTATTGGCTTTGCATGGCGTTGTAATGCTAATAATAATGGTTGTTACTCACTTGCTGTCATACATTCAGATGACTCTCGACGAGCATTTTTATGACACTCCTTTTTCCCCCTTCCTCGTACCTTTTTCTGAGACGAGGACATGCATGCTTATTATTGCAGTGAACTGTACCTATACCCACTGTTGAGGGGGTAACGTCTCGCTATCTCTCTCTTCGTCTCTCTCTTCGTCTCTCTCTTCGTCTCTCTTCGTCTCTCTCTTCGTCTCTCTCTTCGTCTCTCTCTTCGTCTCTCTCTCTGTTTCTCTCTTCATCTCTCTCTGTCTCTCTCTTCATCTCTCTCTCTGTCTCGCACTTTTGTATATGTGCGTGTGTGAACATGCAATTATTTATTAGGGTACATGTCCACCACTACATAATTCAGTGAGGTTCGCTCGCATGTCACAACATCCCTTTACCTCCCACTCGCTCTTTCTCTTTCTCTCTCTCTCTCTCTCTCTCTCTCTCCGTCTCTCTCTCTCTCTCTATTCTCCAGTAATTTATTTACATGCATATACGCTAATGTGCTCACAATCAATTCGCACGCGGTTTGAATTTGCACTCATTAGCACCACGTATACAGCTCTCTCTGTCTCGTCTCTCCTTTCCCCTTGTTACCATGGCTGGACTAGAGAATTCAGTCTGTATGAACAGCATGAGCAAGGCCAAAATTTGGGTACAAATACAAAAAAATATAATGTTTTACACTGGAAACTTCCTTTGCTTTTGAACGTGTGTGCATATACAGATTTTTAGGGTTTTATGACGTTGTTTTCCTTATTATTTTTCGTATTCTTGACCCATACCCATATTTTTCATATTCTTGTATCTTTCTCATAATATTGCCCTCATAATCTTTCTTTTTCTAAAACTTTTCTTAATATGAGATTTGTTGTATGGATTTGCTCATGTGTGTCGCCAGCCTTTTATTCCATGTAATAGATTATATTTTAAGTTTTAATAATATTTTATTAATTTTAAGTTTTATTATTTTTAAGTACAATGGTAACTTTTTAAAATAATGAAATAGTACTTTTTTAAATAACTAAATAGTAACACAATATTTACCATGTGGGACAAAGATTGGTGGAGCTTGTAAAGCGACAACAATAAAATGGCTAGGATGAATGAGCGGCAAATGTGTGAGTGAAGAAAAGAGCCTTCAGGGATTATTTTACTGATTAATTGCACAGACAACATCCTTTGTCTTAGCGCATTGAAATAGCAAAGGAGAGGAAGGAATGTTGAATGAATGGATTTCTTTTTCGGCAAGTGTAATAACTGTAATAATCCTTGCTTTTTTAATCCTGATTTTATATTTTCCCATTAACATTCCTTTGGAGGCGGGTTAATGTTCAATAAAGATTTTGGCGGGTTTCTGTGCACACTCTTAGTCTTTTGTGGGGTTATTCGGGGACGTGAGGAGCCCGGTATAACTTGTTCTGTTTTATAGTTATATTACTAGAGACACAAATGCACTTTGTCATTATTAACTTTTTTTTTATTCTCTCTCGGATTTTCTTTCCCTTCCCTCTCTCTTTTTTTTAAATATAGCTAGTATCCAAAGAGTGTATTGGGACTTATGAATGCTCCTTGGCGGCATAAGTATGTAGTAGTCCAACCTCTCAGGAGTCGAAGCACACATCTAACGGTAAAAGCTTTATTTTTCTCTCTCTTTCTTTCTTTCTTTCTTTCGTCTTCAGAGCGAAGAGGAAAGAATTAAAAAAATGAAGCTTTCAGAGGCACATTTTTCTATTTTAGGGGGTGAAAGGTAATAAATCTAGTTTTTTGGAAACATCCCAATCATCCTGCATGTAAAGATGACCTTAGGCTTTTTACATAAATCACTATATTCTCTCTCTCTCGCTTACTCTTCTCTGTAAAGCACATCATCTCTTCCCTCTCAACCATCTCAATCCCTCTCTTCCCGTTTGATTCTCTACTAAAATACCTAAAAGTACACACATGATCCGACTGCTTTGAGGCTTTTCCACTAAATTACAGGTGGATTCCATTAATTTCTTCTTTCATATTATTTTTTCCCCTTTGCAATACCAACTACCTAGTAGTCCATGTTGTAGTGCGTAGGAGTTTGGACCGGGGAAATGTAGGGAAAAATACTGCTTTTATTTGGTGCTTCCAAATACGTTTAATAACAATAATTCTTTTCTCTTTTTGCTCACCTCATATTTCTCTCTTTTGATCCAATCACGCTTTTTTTCACCTTTTATTCCCAGCTATTTCCTTCCAACTCTTTCATTCCATTTGTGATCCAAAGAGGAAGAACACTGGAAGGATGGAGGGAGTATCACATGGATTCACATTGTAGGAGGCACTTTCCAGGGAATCAGAATAATCCCGATGGGGATTTTTTTTATTTATTTAAATTTCGGAACGGACATGGAAAGCAAATCACGCCCATGAAAAGAGTTCCACATCGCACTTTTTTGAAAGGATGGAGCTACTCCTCCCTTAAATGTCTATATTTTTGGTGCCCCAAAAAGTATTTCTTGGAGGCAATTATTTCCTTGTACAAATATAGGTTTTTATATCAGTTCAATTGCTTTAATTCTTTGATTCACGAATTCTTCTTTCCGAACAATTCCTGGCTCTAATTCTCCCTTCATTGACAATGGACTAAAATGAGGAAGCACTTGCAATGTTAAGAACTGAATTTTCAAAAAAAAATTATTGAAAAAGAACTGGAAGATTTTGACCGCACCTTGACAGTGTAGAAAGATGACTAGAGGTCCTTTTCGAGAAATACAGATTCAAGTGAAACTAAATAAAAAGCTGGCCTAGTTTCAGTAAAAAAAAATTCTCCGGTAAATATTCATTGTATTGCGCAATAAAAAAAACGTCAGACAGAAAAATACAACGGTCTTCTCCAAGCAAGTGCGTACTTATATACAGTTACCATAAAAAAGAAGAATACACCAAATAGCCACTTTGTTTGGGTTTTAAAAATCATAAAAATCTTGTGTCCTCCGCAATTGAGTCCATTTCATTAGTGACCCATATTTGACAAGACTCCGGTGTGAAGAAGATTGTCAAACCCACAGTGATGCTTTGGGGCTTAAAAAAGGAAGATTCCCTATGTAATGCTCTATATCCCCGAAAAACATTTATAGGGCCCATAATTTCCCTCTCTTCCCCCGAAAAAAAATGGTAGAAAGTTGAGCACCTGAACACTTTTTTTTACGGCTGTCCCTTCTCCCTCTCCTTTCCTTCGATCCAATTTATGACACCTTGTAAAATGGAGCCTCCGAAGGAAAAAATTCTTTCCTTCTCTATCTTTCTTGTCTTCAATTCCAGCAGTGGAACACCACTCAATGGATGGTGGGTTCCATCTCCTTCACAATATTTTTTTCTACAATCTCATGCATTTTGAAAATGAAATAATACACAGGTTTTTACAGTTTTTTTTATTCTTGCCCTCTTACGGCTACCACGTTCCGGGTGCATATCTTGCACGTAATTTCTACCTACGTATATACCAATATATATAGTTATACATACCAAAGATATAGGAGTGTAGCCTACATTGCTCGGGTCTGTCCCCATGGAAATATGGTGCCATGATTGTTTGGCCGATTTCATTCACTCGCCCACCCCCCGCACTAGCCCAATCTCTCGCCTATTTGTGCGTCCAAACGCAGAGAATGGGAGATAAAGCCAGGAGAAGAAAAAAGGAGGGGAAAAGGGAAAGAGAAAGAAAGTGGAAGAAAAACGAAGAGAGATAGAAACGACAAACATAGAAATAAAATAATAATGATAACATTAATTATAATAAAAATCTGAATATTCCATTAAAGACAGCGAGAGGAGTAAATAGAGCAGGGTAAGAAGATACAGTGAAAGAAAGGAAAAAAGAGAGAAGGAGACATAAATATTTAGAATGAAAAGCAAAAGAAAAAAATAGAATGAAGAGCAGAAGATAAGCAAAAGAAACAAAGAAAAGAGAGAGAAAGAGACATAAACAGAAAGAAACAAAGAAAAGAGAGAGAAAGAGACATAAACAGAAAGAAACAAAGAAAAGAGAGAGAAAGAGACATAAACAGAAAGAAAGCAAAGAGCAGAAGATAAGCAAAGAAACCCAGAAAGAGATAGATATAGACGGAAATAATGGAGAAATGAAAGAAAGAAACAGGTAGAGCTGAAGGGCAGAAGGAGCTACAAAGAGAAAAGAAATGAAAATGGGAAGAGAGAGACAGAAAAGAGTTCAAAAAAGGTTCCTGGAAAGACCGAAAAATGAGAAAAAGGAAGAGCATAGAGACAAAGATTCAAAGGAGTAAATAAGAAAGAGATAAAAGCAAATTAAAAGGGAAAAATAGAGGCACAGAGACGGCTGAAAAGGGAGAGACGAATGCCAGAATATAAACGTGGAGAAAGAGAGAAAAAGTCTGAGTAGGCAAATATCATCCCGGTGAATTTGAGCTGTATTGACTCTCGACATCGTCCCATGATTTGATGGTTTTCGTTGAGGATATAACAAGGGGGAATAAAAAGGCGAAGTAACAAGTGCACGATAATCCTCGACAAAACGTCCCCACAAAGCCAGCGAGGATGATGTAAAATATGGACGGTTCCATCAATTCCCCAACAGGTACTTATTACTCCCCCTCCAAAATAGTCAACTCACACACGAGGAGGAAATGCGTATGCATGCCAAGGCGGGAAATGGCCGAGAGAGAGAGGCCACATAAACTAATAGGATCTGACGTTTGAATGGGAAATCGTCCATGTTTATGCGTATTAGTTCCATTGTGATTATAATTCTTTTTTTTTCCTTCTTTTTTTGGGGTGAAAATTACAGCACCCTTGAAGAGGATGGAGAAAGAGGGGGAGAGGAGGGAAAAAACGTCCGAAATTTGGTGATTTATGCAATTGGGAAAAATATATGTAATCGGCCATGTTTAATTCTCTCTCTCTCTCGCTCTCTCTCTCTCTCTTCCTCATCGCACATGTAACAGTAGATTTACGTGGGGGTGTGAGGCATGGATTAGATTATACAGGTATGCATGGAAAAATGTGCTGCAAGGTGAACATTTTTGTGCTCGAGTCATGGTTCAATAAGTTCTGGGTGTATGGACTCACACTGTACTTCGTGTGCTTTGGAGTCGAGAGAGGGAAAGGGAGAGAATGAATTCAGGGGAAAAATAACTCGTGTAAAGTGTTAGAAGGAGCTTTGGGAGAGAACAGAAAGAGAGAGAGAGAGAGGGTTGAGTCCGATAAAGAAAATTGGTTTGATTTGGGAATCAAGAGAGAGAGAGAGAGAGAGAGAGAGAGAGAGAGAGAGAAAGGAGACGAAGAAGAGAAGCACTTATTTAACTCACGATTTTCCTTTAACTCTTCTCTCTTTCCCCGAAAAAAAAACTGAGGGCTACGTGGATTCAGCATTAATTGTAGGTTTTCATTCCATCTTCCTGTCTCACTTCACAAGATATATGGCGTAGAAAAATGGACCCGGTAGTTTCTCCTTTGCAAAGACCTCAAGACGGCGTAGGAGAGGAGGAGGAAATCCTAACGTGAGCATTTAAATATGTTACTACTTTTTACCTTTATTCTAGGAAGAATCTCGATTATTTCTTCTTTTTTCTCTTCATCCCTCTCTCTCTATATATACTCCCTTTTCCCTCACGCTTCCTGCTCTCCTTTTCCTCCTAATAGAGCATATAAAAAGTGCTCCAAAAATTTATCCAGCTCAGAATTGACTAGGCCTCTCCTAAAAGGGAAGGAAGGACTGAGAAAGAAAACTTTTTTTTTCTACTCTCCCCAACTTCAAATGCAGATGATCATTTTTTTTGGTAAGACTCTGAAGAGCAAAATTGAGAGGCATTTAGTTTTTTGGGGTTTGTTGCATATGCAATGCTATAAGGATCCATTTGTGAAAGGAAGGACTGTGGGGATTGATCTCAGCTTTCCAGGGTTCCCTTTTTTCGGGCTCGGGACGACTTTGCACGTCATCTAGGTGGTATGTATATTTATGAAGGAATTGTGTATGTACATAAATTGGGAGGCAGAAAGAATTTAGTCACAGTGAAAAGGAGACAGAGCGGGAGAAGAGAGAGAGCGCGAGACGGAGAAAGAGAGAGAGAGAGAGAGAGAGAAAAGGGAGTGTAGAAAAAAATCGTTTCCCTTGCATATATGTACAAATCTATTCTTTAGAAGGAACTGTCGAAAAACAAATCTTCGTCGTGCTGTTTTGGCATGCAAAAACGATCGTTCGTCACTCAGTATTTCCGCACCATTTACCCGGGCCGGGCTCCAGCATATCAAATGAACTAACTCAAAGGATGAGTCTATGTCTGTATACGTATATATATAGTGTAAAAAAAAGTAAAGGGGAAAAAATGGAGAAGAGGGTGGATTCTTCCTCTGTACACACATTTTCTCAGCTCTATTACTTAGGCTTTACGACGCATTAAAAATATGTACAAATTTACTTTTTTTTCTTCAACCATCTCTTTTTCTCTCTTCTTCCTCGTTTCACTGAACAGTGTTTCTGTGTATCCTTGTGGAGCTTTTACGTGCTGCCGGAGGGAATCGAGCAGTTCCTGTGCCCATAAGTACATGTATCGGGAGTATGACGTTCTCTTGGACGGGACGACAGAGAGAAAGAGAGAGAGCGAGGGAGGGAAAGCGGGCATGAGAAAAAAAGTTCTCTTCACCGAAAAAAAGGGGGAAAAATCGTCTATATGATAGATGAACTTGCATGCTTTGAAATTTTGTTTTGTATCTTCAGCAGAAACGTTTATAACTGTTTTTTTAGGGGGACAAAGTCAAAGAGAGGAAGAGAGAAAGAGAGAGAGAGAGAGAGAGAGAGAGAGAGAGAGACGAGGAGGAACGGGAGAGAGCCCGAAAGAGAAAGGGAGAGACGTCGGTAGTGAGAAAAGCGGAGAGAAAAAGTGCCAAAATAATGTTTGCGTTAAAGCTGGAAAATACGAGTTTGATTTATTTTTAAAAGTTACAACAATGCGCTCGAGTCATTTTTCTCCTTCTCTCTCTCTTTGCCGGCACTGCTACAAGGTTTTTTCGCCGAAGTAATAAATATAATCATGTTATTGGCATTTGTTCACACATTTGATAACATATTTATTTACTAACAATAATAATGTCATCAGTGCGTTCCTCCCACGGATTTTTTTTCTTTTGGGGTGCTTTTCATGAGCTGGACGAGAGTGAATAGACGAGGAGGAGGAAATAGGTGGGGAAAAATATGAGGAAAATGAGGAAGAAAGTACATAAAATTTATACCGCTTTGGATCACTGAAAAAAAAGAGTCACAAAATAAAAAGTCTGCACGGCTTTCTTCTTTTTTTTTCTTTATTCTCTCGTTATTAATGTTCAACAAAAATTGGGGGATTGGGCGTGTGTTCACTTTTTTTTGTGTTTTCTTCTTGGATGACAACGGAGATGGATAGAGAGAGAGAAAATGTGCGGCCATATTGTTGTCATCCCAGGAAAAACTCGTTCTGATTCCGTAAATTATGACATTTGGCTGTATTTTCTCAACTCACATGAAATAGAGGCGGACAAGCTATTGAAATTGATCCGTTATTACCCCTACCTGTCCATGTCCCCCCTCCCCCTTGGGAATCAATTACATCTTCATGCTTTCTATTTACTTTTACAAGTGTTTTAGGCGGTTCTCCTTTTCATCTTTGCGTGTAAATAAATTGTCCACCTTCTCCTCAAGCGGAATGGCAAGAGTAAATTCAATGAGGATTTATTACAGTGAAATGTAAAACCACATTCGGCACTGGTGGATCTGTAAAAAAAAAAGGTGTCACAGGACAGGTTCATTATATTGTTGGGGGCTTTTTGTTGACATTGTCGTTGTGAGAGATGATTCAGAGAAAAAGGGAAAGACTGTATCACATGGCAAAGTACATACGAATCCACCAATTTGTTTTTTGCACGTGGAAATTCGATTTCTTCATAGTTATCCTTTTGCCGAGTTCGAGCTGCAGAGCTTTACCTCAAACAATTGACTCCGTAATCACAGAGGCATTCGGACAGAAAAATTATTTTCAAAAATTATTTCATCATTTATTTTAATATCTGCATTATCGTATATCTACTACATCATTATTTATTTATTATTTATTATTATTTATTTATCACAGGTCACAATAATGACTTTTGTTCGAACAGAAATAATTGAAAAATACAGTAGCACAATAATTGAAAAATAAAAATTACAATAGTCGAACATAATTACATATGAATAACATTGAAACACAAAGATTATCTGAAAAACATGACAAAATAATTGAAAAATAAAATAAAAAAAGCTCCTTATGTGGTCAAAAAGTCAATGAAGTAATAATTTACAGAATCTAGTTCAACATCCTGCAGGGAAACCATCTCGGATTTGGTTTAGAGCGCTAAAACCACGAAGCTGGGGCTGATCCTGGAAGGATTAAAAGGATGTTATCCATCTGAAAAAAACTTCATGAACAAGGCAATTCATTACGCATAAGCAGATGCCAATAATGCCACAACATATTTAGAGACACTCGTGGTTAGGAATAACGCAGTTAATTGAGAAATTCCCACCTAAAAAAGACTGTCTACGCACTTTGTACATAAATTATATTTAAAAAAAATTAATACCGCACAAATGATCCTGTTTTCCCCTTCAAAAATAAATACCATAAAAAGTACATTTGATCAATGCAAATCATATGTAACATAGCTCCAGGAATATTTCGTGGCTAACCAATATATTGGTGTAGATCATAATTAATTCTGTGGACAGAAATATTGAACATAACGTTTTAGTATTTAAGCTTCGAATATATAGTAGGAATGCCTTGGATTGTAGAGGGATTTGTAATTTGTCTCCCAACCATAATGGAGGAGATTTACTTTGGTGCATTTCAAAATTAATCCGGGAGTAATTCTTAGGGGAATTCCTTTGTAATGAAAAATATTTGAAGCTATAATTTTTTAAGGGACAAAAAAAATAATGGGAAAATTAAAGTGACTTCGGCAAATTTGCCAGGAGGATAAGCCGGAATTCTTGAAATTGTTTAATTCACTTTAAATTCCCCACATTTTTGTCGGCGCACTACCCACACGGCCAGGAAAAGAACACAATTCCCACGTCGTGTCATTTTGCACATGTTTCCCCCGACATTCTCTTTATATTTCCTGTGTCATACATCCTCGTCAACGATAAGAGACAGGAGAGGAGACAACGTTTTCAACAAGTCTTTGTGTACGCATAAAAAAACGGGATGTCAACAAATTTCAACGGTTTATACATTTCTTTCCTGCTTTAACTCTTTATAAAAAAAATTTTTTTTTTGGGAACGGAGGGAAAGATTTTTTTGTGTCTGTGTGCTACGTGCAAGAAGCAGTCAAATATTGGCAACTTGTAGCGTTTTTGTAACGCTTGAGGGAATCGATTCCATGAGCTGATATATTAGAAAAGAATTTCATCCTACACTCTCGTACATACAAGTAAACACTTTATTGTGTCATGTCCTTCTCCAATTTTTTTTGTGCCCGAAGCAAAATATATACGTTGGATATTTAGCAAAGAGAAGTGAGAAAATATTTGGGTATTGTCTTCAATCTTTACTCTTAAATCTCTCGATTTTCACTCGAAAACATTGTAATTTTCCTTTTCAGATCTTGAGCCAAAAACCGTTATTGTGACAGACTGAAAAGGCTTAATGTTGGAAACAAAAAATCCCTTAGATTAATGCAAATCATTTTGCTTTTAAAAATTTTGAATATATTTCCGAAGTATTTTAGATTAAGAGGTTTATCGGATAATCTCCGTGATGACCTTCAGAATGCACCTGTTCTTCTGTTCTTAATGCTTAGAGCAGGCTAATTTAATATTATAAAGCAGCATCACAAGCATCAATTTGCTTTTTCACTTTGGATCTCTAATTTTTCATTATTTATATACAAAAGTCTTGCAAAATACTTTACTGTGTAACTTCGACACGTATAAACGTATATTCAACCTTGTTTAAAATACAATTAAATTAAATTACAAATTAATTCAATGCGAGAAACCAAAGTATTAACAGTCATTGGATTGTCTAATTAAAATAGCTTTCAGACAATATATGTATATCTTAATTTTAGATACGATAATCGTATATTCTAACCAACCGCAATATTGAATCTCTTCCAAAAGAACAGTTTAAATATTCCTAAAAAAAGTATTACCCATAATCTAATTTTTTAAATACGTTTAATTTTGTAAAGAAAATGTTCGGAAAATTATCAGATTTTTTTTTTAGAAAAAAACATCCAGCGTCCATATTATATTTTAAACGCCATGAAATCTTGGTTCCCAAAAATGGTGAGTGGTAAAGAATGTGTTCCTTTCTCAACCCATTTCTCCCCTCACACCTGGAGCCCTTAAGGATTCGGAAGATTATAAGGTCTCATCCCCCTCCTTCTCTCTCCCATTTTTTTCCCATGATGGTGGTTTCCCCTTTGTTGTTGCTCCCACAACAACAAAAAAAGTGGGCTCTCTTCAATATTAAGATTTTTTTCCCCCTTCAAGGAAGGGGGAAAGTCTTTTGGGAGAAGGCAAGAGCGAAGGGAAGAGAAAAAAAAGAGTCACTCAGCAGGAAGCCGAAATTTGAGCTAGGGGTCCTTCAATAGTGAGCCAATGAGAGGGATCATATTGGGAATGTGAGTGCGAGCAAATAACCTATCAAGTGGTACACTTTCAGTAACACTGCTCACTCACTCCATGTCCCTTTTGCCCCTTCATCCCTCTCCTTCACCAAAGGATGGGAATATCTGTACATGCCATATACATATGTATCAGCAGGAATTACGAAGAACAGCAAGATTTTTTGAAGGAGATGAGGAAAAGGGAGACCCAATCTAAAAATCCCAGCCTACTTTTTTTTAACAAGAAAAACTTGATTTTTTCTCCTTGTCTCCTTTTCTCGACACTTCACGAATATGTACATAGCGTGAGTGGATGAGAGAGAGAGAGAGAGAGAGAGAGGCATCTGAGAGAGACAAGTAGGGAGAAAGAGAGAGACAAGGAAAGAGGAAGATCGACAGAGAGAGTAGAAAAAAATAGAAGATGCAAAATTATGAGCCTCCTCTACTGTTCCAATACACTTGCCTTCCCACCCCAAAAAAAAAAGACAGACACTATTACCACCACTACTACTATTACTACTACAATGTACCCCAAAAAAAGATTTATAGCATTTTTATACACTGTTCTACTACACACCAACTATATGATCCTCCTTCGACAACAATGTATCTCACATTATGATTATACAACAAGTAATCAGTATCTGGTGAGGTGTGTGGCCGCGCACAGCTCATTTAATCAAACTCTTCTGTCGATTTCTCTTTTTTCCCCCCTCTCACACACATTATTGTAAACACAAAATTTATACATTTTTTCTCCTTTGCCAGTATTCACGAAAAAATCTTCCCTCCTCCATTTCCCTGAGACTTTACAGGCATTTGCAACTGCAATTTATAATAGTGATTCACACACTTTGATTCTCCTAACAATTAAAGAGGAAAAAATTATCGTTAACCAGTTTTCTGATCTTTGGGAAGTGTTGTTGCTGTCGTCAAAAAAAAAAAAATTGGGGCTACTGAAAACCATTAAATTCTCTTGTTCCTGTTTATTTAAGAAAATATATGAGAAAAAAATTCCGTTTTTTAATACTACTTAAGAAGTTCCTATGCATGACTTCCTTTTTTTACAACTTCTTCTTGTACCGCCGATAAACTTGTTTTGTGCCGGTTTTCTTTTGATAAAGTGGTGGAGAATTCTGAATAAAAAATTATGAAATAAATGTATTTTTTTTACAAAAAAAAAGTTACGGGAACAGTATTGAGTATATTTAAATATAAAAATCTATGTGGCTATATGCAACTGTGTTGTATTTGGATGTTACATGTCTGAAGGGCTAATAAAAAAAATTCTATAAATCAAGAGTGATAACAGGGAAAAGTGGCAAGGAAATACTCGGGGGCAATCCTTTATCAATTAAGTATTGCGGAATTGCAATAATCTTGTTTTCTGTGCCAAAAAATTTATGTTTCTTTTCTATTTTTTTTACCAGTGCAAGTGCATGTGCTACGATACATTTGAGGAGAGTTTTGGATGGAGGCTATGAAGAATTTTATTACCAGGAGCCTGGAAGGTAAATACATATTTTCTTTTTTTTTATCTAGCTTCTATAACTCTTTCATATAAAAACGCTGTCATCTTTTTTGCATGGTAAGAATTTCCCCCATTTGGCATTGCCTTGGAACGATTTTACATAATTTTTTGGTATTCATACAATTCCGCCCATTCCCAGGATCAGCTATAAAATATTTGCACCCTAATTCGATGCATACAAGTTAATTACACACAAATTAGATTCCAACAATAAAAGCATTTATTTATCTTAAAACGTTAAAACTCCCCCGTAATCTTAATTTGACAAAACGTCTTTTTGTCCGATATTTTATTATTTTACCTACAAATGCTTTATTATTTTTGGTTTTGAATACAAATCTTTTGTGACTATTGTTGAGCTTTCTTTCTTTTTTCAAATACCCCAAACTCTTCATACTTATTTCTACGCGATTATTTATTGATTTATTCTTTCAAAATGCCAATACTAATTTTTTCTTCAATAAAGAAAGAAAAGTAAAACAAAAATTTGTTTTGAATTCAAAAATGTAGATTTTTGTAGTTTTTAAAATGTTATTTTTAAGTTTTCCCACGCGATTAATTTTTTTCGTCCTTCCCCGGCATCACAACCTCTTGCATTACATTCCCATCTACGTATTTATACCCTCTAGGAACAAAAATAACACGAAAAAATGAATTACGCGGAAGTTACCGGGGAAAATAAGACTTTTTCTGCTTCCTCCTTCATATAATATACTATTAATGCAATGACTTTTGCTCCTGATGATTGTTGAAGATAGGAATTAACACGGCTTTAATTCCTCTAATTAAACCAAGAGGAATCAACCTCCCATGTAATCTTGATCCTGTTCTGTAAGCCTACAGAAAAGAATGGCAGGTGTGACTTTACAACGACATGCTCAAAAGGAGAAAGAAACTAATTAAATTGAATACCGCAATTATCATCATCCTCCTAATTTCTACCTATGTTTTTTTAAAGCTCATGAGCACTTTAAAGGATATAAGGAGGGCGGAGAGTGAATATTGTAGACACTTGAAGATATTAGCAACACTTTGCGTGTGAAAAAAAGGTAAATACAGCTAAATCATGGACCGTAACCATTTCCTAATTTTTTATTCTTACAAAATACAACTTTGTAGGCTTCGAACACAGAAATTTCCTTCCATTTTTTTTACACTTGAGGGAAGAAACATTTTTTTTTTTTTGAAATGGAGTGTAAGTCCTGGGAACTTTTCCCTCGCTTCAAAAGTTGTTGGTGTGGTAAACAATGGACGCACATGGGTGCAGGTCTCCCCCTCTCGTTGACGCGGTGGGTGACCCGACTCATCCCATTGTTGCCGGCAGTTCTCCCCAACTTTTCGAGGTGTCTCTCCCATCCCAGCACCCTTGGCCTTCGCAAGCCTTAAAGGGCCCCATTCGCCCATTTAGTCCTATGGAAAACTCCCTTTGGATCTCCTTAATACTCCTTATTGTAATCCTTTAGCCCATAAAATGCACTGAATGCATGATCAAACCTCATTATTTCAATGGAACCCTCCGATCAAAATGGGAAGCCTAACAGTACTTTGAACTTGTTCACACATCACCTTGGGAATTCCTCATACACGCTTTCACACATCAAATGATTATGAGTGTAAAAAAAAACAATGTTTCACACCACACACATTTATGAGGGAGGATTATTACTCTTACAACTGTTGGCATTACGACATTGACAGCACTTTGGCAATTTGGGTAAGCTTCACATTGTTGAACCAATTGAATTTGATGTGGCAATAATTTTTTTATGGTCCCATATACACTCGAAAGGGTTGGAGGGACGCACAAGACCGTTTTTTTAACCGTATAATCCACAAATGGAGGAGAACCTTGTTTTAACTTAACCTGTCGTAGCCACAAACTATTCCCGATTGTTTATTTCACCCTTTACTCCCTTCTATTTTGGTCTATTTCTTCACTATTTATGTCTTGAGTCACTATTTTTGAATGCACTCAATCAACCCTGAAAATTATGGGGGAGAGACTCAATCAATGAGACGGTGCCACGGAGGTGACAAATAAAATAATTATTTGTACCGCATTTACACACTGGATGTGTCACAATTTTTCTCACGAAATCAACCAACTCTGTTGTAAGCCAGTGTTTTATTGGCTGAATTTATAATCAATGTGTTTTCGAGCTAAAATATTTGCCCATTGCAAGGACAATTCAGCTTCACAATGATCACAAGAGTAATTTGTTTAAAAAGAGTAACTCGCTCAATTTCAAATGAAATTCAATCGAAATTAAATTACAGCTGGAAGGAAATTAAATGTCTATAAAATAATTAAAATATTATGGGTATGATCCCAAAAAATATTTCTTTATTGGTTAAACGCATCTAAAATCAAGAGGATACTTACCACGTAATAAATAAATGTTTACTGGAGGAATTTATATTGTGTAATTGACAATAAATGTTAAGATTAAAGTGGTAAAAATGAGTTAAAAAATTAAATAAAATTGAGAAAAACTGTGTCTCGTGCCTAAGAAATGAGGAGTAGCGTGTGGGAGGAACTTTCTGGGGAAATTACAAGGAGGAAATAAAAGGGATTTCCGTGTAAATATGAAATGGAATTGTCCATCCTGAAAAACATCTTCATCGCACTTGGCATTGACATTGACTGTTTATCCTCCCTCCTTCCTTATGACATAAAGATTACAACTCAACAGATCAGAGTTCAGGTTGCTGGAGGGAGAAAATTACAACTTATTGAATTTTATTGCCCATAATAATATTTCCCTTCTCATTTGACTACAGCGATAACCGTTAAGGAACCTCTTACCCAGATCCTTTGCATATATTCAAAGTAGAAAGGAGAGAGAGAGAGAGAGAGAGAAGGATTTCCCTTCCTTTCCCTTTTTTCCATACCTCTACAAAAAAAAACATGGTCCATGGTTAGGCAAATAGGATGAGACAATCTGCTCCAAAATCCTCCACACTTCCTTCCATCTTCTGTGTGGTGAACAGGGGAGGTAGACAAGAGAGGAAAAAAAGTCGTTTTTATTCAGGTTATAGTCATAAAAAATTTCCTGGAACCACCACCACCTAACATATTGAGCAACCACCCCACAATTTCTCTCTCTCTTTTCTCTCTTGACTGATCCCTGTCCTGTCTCCTTTTTTCGACTCTTCTCATTCTTCCCGACATTTTATGACACATTCCCTTAAAAAAAAGTTTTGGTCCTTCCCTTTCTCTGAATGCAAAGGTAAGGCAAAGCTGTATTTTTTTCCCTTTTTTTTTTGTACAGGGACACTTGGTTGTGTAATAAAGCAATAAAACAGTCAGAATATTAGGTCACCGTTTGATTCCCTTTCAAAAAAAAAAGGTCTGTCATGTCACGTTTTTAAAGGCAGCAGCATCTCCAACAACAACTTTACGGGAATGACAACAACCTGGACTAACGGGACTAGCTGTTTTCTCTTCAAAAGACTTCCAAAAAACTCCCTGGTATACAGTTTTTTTCTCCCACGGAGGCATTATCAGTTGTAATTGTCACCGTTCCTATACAAACATACTGGAGAATGAGGTGGAAATCTGGAAGGCAAGAGAGAGACGGTGAGAGAGCGAGATTTCGGTGGGACAGAGAGTGAGAGCAGAATAAGTGAGAGAGTGAAAGAGAAAAAGAGTGACGGCTGTATATACAAATAGAGATGAACTTCGTTGAAAAACTCCCATAAAAGGGGGAGAGAGATAGACAAAAATATAAGCAGAAAAAAATAGAGAAATAGGGAGATATTGGAACAAGATGGCGGGTGCAGGCCACATGGAGAAAAGGAGAGACACAGGAAAAATATTGAAAAAATAATAAAATAGAGAGCAAGTCGAAAAAACAGACAAGATGGAGACGGAGAAAAATAAAAATTGAAGTAGGTTGGAACATATATTAGCGAGAGAAAGAGAGGAAATATAAATGAAATGAAGAACGAGACAAAACTTGAGACAAATAAAGAGAAATGTGGACGAAATATAGACAAATTCAGTGAAGTAAAGAAATATAAAGATAAAAATAAAAGTAAATTGATGAGAAATAAAAAAGACAAAGAGAACAAGAGAGCAAAATAAAATAAATTGAAGAGAAATAAAAAAGACGAGATCAAAAAATAATACGTAATGTGAGAGAAATACAACATACAGCAAAATAAAATAATGCGAGAGAAATAAAAAAGACAGAGCAAAATAAAATAATGTGAGAGAAATAAGAAAGACAGAGCAAAATAAAATAATGGGAGAGAAAGAGATAGCATGAGAGAGATGTTAAAAGAGACGGTGAGCCATATTTGAGAACAGAGCGGAAGACTAAAAATTATGGAGAGAAAAACACACGAAAAGGATAGAATAAAAAGAGACACATGGAAAGAAAGAGGAAATCAAAAGAGACATGAAAAGAAAGAGGAAATAAAAATGTAAGAAAGAGAGTGAGAGACAGAGAGAAATATTAAATGAGAGCGAAGGGAAAAGAGAGAGAGAAATAGAGAGACAGAGAAGAGGGATTGCAATAAATATTCGGGTTGAGTGAGGGATTCTCATCGTGCCGTGGCCCGGTCTGTAGTATTGGTGGCAGCCTAGTTTTCTCTGTGGGGCTTGTGACGATTTACGCATGTTTTTGAAGCATTGGCCTCTGGATTTATGGAGGAAGATGACGTCAAAATGATCGATTTCCCTCCGCTTTGGATTGGAGAGGAGGATAAAAACCGTCCACAATTTTGTGTGTGTCTGAGAAAATTGCAACTATCCACCTCCCAAAAAATACTCCTTCCCTCTCTCTTTCCTCTCTCATTTCTATACAGTTGCATTTCCACTATACATTAACAAGTAAAGTGTCACCACCCCGAAAAAATCTCTGGTACATGACCCGCTTTACTTATTAGTCCCTCACGTATTGTGTCTGACTACACATAAAAATACTAGTGTAAAAAAAATTTATTGCTTGTTTATTATTCCGTTACAAGCACTTCCATGCCACAAGTGCTCTTCACTTCCCTTGAATTTGGGGAGAAAATGTCACTACAAGGCATAATAATAAATAGTAAATGTGTTTAAACGCCGAATTACGTATGCATACTTGTATTACAAGGGTTTTTGTAGGTGATTAGGGATTTTGCGTATACGGACGTGCATATTTTACGAGGATTTTCACGATAGTGGTGAGGCTGTATTTATTTATTTAAAATTCATTCATGTCAATGTAAAATAAATAATTACAATAAACAGGGACATACATGGATGGGGAGAGGGAGAGAGAGAGACTCAATTGCGTAACTAATTGCCTTGGAAAGATACAGAGAGAGAGAGCAAAAGAGAAAATATGGGCTATTGGTACGTCATGATTTAAAGTGTTGATGGGACGAGAGGGAGAGGAGTTAAAATAACAAATGGAATCAGATATGGAAATCCTCTCGGTCTCATTCCCTCGCCTTTCGCCTCTCTTGTACATACTTATACACCCTTGACTGTAAGGTAGGTTAGGTAATTCCTACTGCACAAGTTCACAAACGGCGGATTGTATGGAAGGTAATAAAAATCAAGTCAAAGCTATTTACAAGATGATGAATGAGACTGCATTTTATTTTTATTGGTTTACTACTCCAACTCAGCAATGGAGATGATTGCACCAGAGAAATCCTTGCATGTATATCCTTCTAATATGTGTATAGCATAATATAGCGTAGTGCAACTTTTTTTCTCTTGTCCTAGCCCCTGGTCCTGGGCCCGCCGTCTCTTGCATATTAAAAATGCATTCCAGCCGTGATTATGAATCTTGCTCTTTCTGCATTTTCCCGTGGACATTCCCACATGAACTATGTACATACATTTTGTGAGAGGCGAGTCCCGCTTGAGTCCATTATTAAACCATATTCAGAAAACATTTTGCGAGGGAGTTTTCTCCTCTCTAAATTCCCCCCAAATGAACCCCATCCAATTTATTTAGTTCACAAGCCTCTTTCACAAGCCCTTTTAAACGCCCGGGGAAATCGCAAAGGGAGTCCAATTCCCACGTGTGTAGAAGCGCGAAATGCAATTTCTGGTTATTAAATTCATTTGTGTATTTTAAACTCCCCTCCGGCCATGGTTGTAGGCGAATCAATAGTCCTTTTTCTTGCTTTAGAATCGGTCCTCGAATGAGCCTTTAATACTCCCAAGGCATTCCAAGGATGGAGCAAGTTATTTTTAATGGTAATTTTTATGATGTGCAAAATGGATTTGATATTAAATAAAATTATCTTTGTAGGTATGTATTTTTATTTGGAAGGATATCTCCAATACTAAAGCTGGGGTGCACTATTTCACCCTCACACATGTGTTTGGGGGAGGGGGCACAACTGTAGGGGTGTATTGCCATGGCAGGGGTAGTATGAAGCGGAAAAATATTTATTTCGCCGTCTCTGTCGCCCCTTTGTTGCCATGATAACGAGTAGTAAATGGAGGGTGCATTATGGATGGCTCCTTCGCTGTATATTTATACACACACTACAGAATCATTCAAGTGAAGGGAAAAGTCTTTGTCATTTTTCCAGCCATTTTTTCTTCACTCTAAGATGATTCTCTCTCACTCTCTCTCTCCCTCGCTGTCTCCCTCCTATTTTTTTGCCCTCGTATAAATCCTCACGTTAACTACTATGCAGACCTTTGTGTGTTATGGAGGTTGCTAGAAGTCCGTACATTCTTCATAGTTTTTGGGAGATGTTAGCCTTGCTGAAATGACACGGGGCTCTCTCTCTCCTTTTCAGCCTCGCCTTTATCTCTCTCCCTCTCTCTCTCTGTCTCCCTTTGGGTCTTCACTTGAGCTCCGTTTGTCTTTCTACTTCCGCTGGCTTGTGTCTTTCCGTTTGTGACTGCTCACTTCCGTCGTCAATCCCCCTCGCTCTCCTCGCCCTCCTCTGTAGTCGTCGGGAAGAGAGCGAGAGAGAGAGTGAGAGGGGAGAGAGCAACAGCCGCAAAAGGAAAAGAAACAAAGTGGTAGACACTCTCACAGTTTCTCTCTCCATTTCCTTCTTTGAGTCGTCGTAGTATTCCATTTCAATGGAGAAAAATATGTCCAAATGGGAGTGTGTGTGTATGTGCATACGTATCTCCTCTCTAGAATTTCCATCCATGTTTCAACCCCAGAAAAAGCCATTAGATTATGATGTGTACATAAATTATGATCGTCGTTGTTGCTGTTGTTGCTCCTAGCCGCGAGAATTGCTGTGGCAGAGGGAATTGTTTCTGGGGGGGAGGAGGGGATTTTTGAAACTTCTAGCTTACTTCATCACATGTTACAGCCCACTACATCCTGAGCAAAGGGGAGGGAGGGGTAATAAATGACTGGAAAAGGCAGGACACACTCTGTAAGATCAATTTTCGAAAAATAACGACAAGGTGACAAACCCCAGTGAGTTCACTGAGATTGCAGGGAGAGAGAGAGAGACGGAGAGAGGAAGTGAATTGTTATGTGCAGGGTTGGATGAGCTTTTTTTATGTCAGGTCGTCATTATCAGCGGCCGTAACAGCCACAAGGCTACCGACCTATGCAGTATTTTTAAGCATTGAATACAGTTATCGGCAGAGGGAATTCAGATTTTAGGCGAATACAGATTTTTTTTTACTGTTCAACCTAATGTGAATTTTACCCTTTGTAAAATCTTCTTTTGGTTGATTTGAAACTCGAAATAAAAAATTCTCTGGTTTTAAAAAAATGTTTTTATTCCGAAATTACTTTAAATCAAGTTGGCCCCACCATGATACAGATTACGGTCGTTTTGAAACACTGATTCAATCATGTCGTGTCTATTTTGTGGCCGTTAAAATACAATTTCCAGACTCCAGGTCTCCTTCGTAAAGCCTTTATTGGTTGGATAATTAAAAGAATGATGGTCACCGCTTTTTAGCGCAAATGCTCGCCACATAATGTTGTTAGTGTTATTATTTATAGACGTTTTGATACATCCAAGGGTGAGAGTGGGCCCGGAAGGATCAAGCTAGAGATATTTGTGTACTTCCAATGTGAGTACCAACACGTCCACACGTCCCGGCCATATGCAATACACACACATCCGAAAGAGTCTCGCTTTTTTCCCTCGGCATATATTTTTGTTCCAACAATTGCTTGATTTTTTTTTCTGCTTTGCTTATTCTTTCGCATCACAGACTTCACTGCTCATCCCCTCACAATTCAAATAGGAAAATTTATGCTCAGCGAGCGAATCGATCGGTCTTTTTGTATGTATACATATACATATAAGTTGGTGTGGGGATGATGGGGGAGGGAGGGAGACAGAGAGAACTCGGCTATTATCCCTTGTTGGAAAACTTTACTCATGTATACATCTTTTTTGGTTTCCCTCTACCTACATATGTATACACTACAAAGGCTGGGATGAGGAAGTGAGGAAAAGTTGCATGCAACATGTCCTGCTAATAGTGCTACTACTACTACTACTACTACTACTACTACTACTGCTGCTAAAGTGGGAGTCGTAGGCTCCATGTACGAAATCCTCCTCCTACGTGCCTGTCTTCTACTCCTCAATCCACCTCCATTATTATGGATCCTATACGCATACACACACATACGCGATATCCTTTTTTTTTAGACTATATACATCATTCACATCAGCACCCGTGGAAAAAACCGGAGAGAGAGAGAGAGAGAGAGAGAGAGAGAGAGAGGAGAGAAAAGAGGGAAAAAAAGAAGGAGATAGAAGGAGAAAGGCCTATATAGAGCATATAAATATTGGATGGCGTATACAACAAGTCTCGTTGTCTTCCTTCCTTCTTCTCTTCCTCCCCTCCGCCTGTCTACCACACTGGAGGAGGGGGGAGGTAGAGAGAAAGAGAAGTGAACGGGGATAGATAAATGGGATTTTCCAATTATTTCCCATCCGAATTTTTGACATGACGTGAGAGACGTGATAGAGGCGGTTCCTCCGCAATGCATCCATTCCCTGCCTTTGGACAGCTCGTCCGTCCGCGTTCAGTTGTGAGACAGACATACTTTTTTTCTCATTCTCTCTCTCCCTCACTCGCCCTGTCTCTCTCTCTCTCTTTCTCTCTCCCTGTCTCTCCGGGTCCTGAACTCGGGACAAGGAAAGAAGGAGGGAGAATACGAGAGAGAGGGAGCGAAACGAGAGAGAGAGAGAGAAATCCACTTTTCTATCCGGATACCCTCAATAATTTCTTTTGGAGGATTCAACTCCCTTTGGAAATTTCCTTTTTTTTTTGTTCTCTGATTCACGGACTTTACTCCAGTCGAGGGAGAAAATGAGAGTGAGACCCTGAGAAGTCCCGGGACTCCCTGATTATAACGTGTGTGAGAGAGTGTGTGATTGGACAATCAAAATTAGATTGAGAGTTCCTGGGCTTTTTTTTCTTTGGGTGGAAATAAAAGTGGTTTTTTTTATCCTCAATCTCTCCAGAACTCGTCATTGAGGGAATGAGAGCGTTCATAATAATAGTCATGGCCAGTCATAATCATTCCCATCACCTCCTCATGCATTTTTACGTGGACATCTTCCCCACAGAACAACATGGGCACGAGGAGGGGAAGAAGACGGAGAGCGGAGAGGGTAGCATGTGCTGATACTAAATAAATAAAGAATAAATGCAGCCAGATACATATGTAGGCAGATATGGGGGAAAATGAATATGGAAGGCTATGTTGCTGTATGTACAGGGCCTAAAAGTGTAATACACACAAAGCCAAAGGCCATTTGCTTTCCTCCCTTCACACACACTCACAGACACACACACACACACACATAGAATATTGCATTGAGTGAGTGGTACGATGCGAAATCGGAAAACTAGATCCATTTTTTTCTTCCGACTCTTTGTCAGTCAGTTTTGTGTTCTCTCTCTCTCTCTTTCTCTCTTCCTCTGCCTCTCTCTCTCTCACTCTGAGTTGTCTCTTTTCTTGGTTGCGTTTTAGTTGGTTGGTTGGGTTTGCTAGACTCCCGAATTTCCTCCCTTTTTCCTCTCTCTCTCTCTCCCTCTCTCTCTCCTGTCTCCGTCTCACAGAGCTATAATTCACTTCTGGCTGTCAGATTATTCGCGTCCCACCAACTCCTAGGATACATCCACAAAAGAATAACAAAAGCTCTGCTTTTCTTTATTAAGCGGAGGAAAACGAGGGAGTTTCTCCATGCACACCCGTCTTCTTCCATGTAGTTCACATCACACGGAGGGAGAGAGACAGAAAGAGAGAGAGAGAGTGGTGGAAAGAGATGGAGGAAGAGAGAGAAAAAGCGAGAATGAACGGAACAGAGAAAGAGGGAGAGGGGAAGAGGAAGGAAATGGGAGAGACTGAGACGAGGAGAGGAAAGAGAGAGAGAAAGAGAGAAAATGGGAGAGACTGAGACGAGGAGAGAAAAGACAGAGAAAGAGAGAGGGAGAAACAGAGAGAAAGAGAGAGAGAGAAACAGAGATAAAGAGAGAGAAACAGAGAGAAACAGAGAGAAACAGAGAGAGAGAAACAGAGATAAAGAGAGAGAAAGAGAGAGAAACAGAGAGAGACAAAGAGGGTGAGAGAGAAGAAGAGAAAGCCTCTCTCCTATATCAACACATGGCCTAGTACACACTCCCAGTAGCACTCACACATCACCGTGTTCGGCTCTTCCAGCAGCTCTCCAAATGATGCTCAGTCAGATGGAGACGCACACAAGAATACATACGTAAATGCACTCACGTTTATTCTCTCTCTCTCTCTCTCTTCCTACCTTTTTCATCCTTTTCTGCTCCTTCTACTTCGTCCGGGGCTTCCTCAGCTTCATCTTCGTCCTTCTCTTCTCAACAAATCCTATGACAAGCTCTCCGGGTTATTGTGTGTCCCTGAAAGTCCTCTCCTCCGCCTTTCTTCAAGTCCTGGAGGAAGCCCCGTCCAAATCAAATATTATTAATGCCTTCATATTGAACTGTGGCTCTGCCACGGAGAGGATTTGATCCTCCCGGAAAAAAAAATAAAAAACGGACGGGGCAGGAGGAGCAAAAACTTTTTTGATCCTATTGTGTGTACTTGGCCCTATTCCATATGTGGAGGTACATAACATCTATCAAATTCCCAATCATGTCCTCAACCAACGCCATGGGTTCTACTGATGCCTGTCAAATTCCTCTCCTTCTCCCTCTTTTCGTTGGTTTAAATGCGTCCTTTTTTTATACAGACTCCTTCTCTTTTACAATAGATCTATAGAGGATGGAGGGAAGACTGTTGGAGACTTTTTTTTATTATTAGACTCCCTGTCTCCCCCTTTTGAGGAGATGACCCTCTTTCGAGCTTCATTCTAGTACATATATGAAGGGAGTGAATTTAGTCGGCATGGGAGAGATACTCAAAAGAGAATTTCCCCCATCTCTCTCTCTCTCCATTTTTTTCACCCTTTTATATAATAATAATGGTGAAGAAATGAGGAGATCCGCTCTATTTGCGACCTCCTTCACCACAATCTTTTCTTTGGTGGTGGATGGAGTCTCCACATGCTATTATTATTGCTACTGGAGGAGGTCATATGAATCTCTGTAGGAGAAAAGGCCACTTATTCTTCTCCTTTTCCCTTCTTTCTTTTTTTACAAATATTCCACCATGGATTTTTTTTTGTAAAAAGAATCTCCGTTTTTTTGTGTCCTGCCGTCGCTACCTTTTCCCCCATGGTGCATTATAAGCTACCATAAGCTCAGTACTTAGGAAAACACCATTTTTCCCTCTTTTTCTCTCTCTCTCTTTTGCTCCCTCCCCCCTAGTAAAATCTGGTGTAACAAGCCAAAATCACGTTGCATCTCCTTTTTTTGTAAAACCAAATAAATCCCGAGAGCACAGTTCCCCTTATTAATGCAGGAGATCCAAAATTCCCTGCGTAGGCCAGTCTCGATCGGAGCCGAAACCCGAACAGAAAATTCTCCAATTTTGAAAAATGCTTTGCTTCCTCAGAAGCAGGATTTGCGTCTCATTCAAAACGGCTACTACATAAGAAAAAAAATACTTTATATATTATAGTATGACAAGTGCCAAAAAGTGGATCATGTTGTACAAAATAAAATGTGCCGCCATATGAAAACAATGGTAAAAATATGGTTTGTTTATAATTTTTTATTCTGAAGAAAACCGGAATGATTTCCCTTGAAAAAAAAATACAATGATGAATGTAATGCCAGACTGTGTTTGTCTTCCTCAAATGAGGAGTTGAGGATTTGTTGGGACGTGAGTACAGTGGGAATTTTATTATTACTGTAATACACTTGACGTGTAATAACATTCATTTGGTTCGCACGTCATAAAAAGCCTTTTTTTCATGGTTACAGGGCATTCTTTCTCTTTTTTCTTGTGTTATTTACGAGGGGGGTCCATACGGAGGGAGAAAGGCAGAAAGAGAGAGAGAAAGAGTGACTATAATGGCGAGTGTTTTGGTGGGGGAAGAGAAAAATCAGATTAGAAAATATTCCACTTCCTCTCAAGGTGGTCGCCTATTTTTTTTTCTAAACTCCCCACACTGTTTCTAATTGGATTGTGTGTGCAATTGTGTACGCTGGAACTGGAGGGGGAAATGATGATGGCTTTTGCGATTAATTTCCATTAACTTTGTACATCTCCTCATTTTTTTGGGGGGAGTCCTGGAAAAAAATGGAGTACGCCCAGTTATAAAATTAGTGTAATTCTTCCAGCTATTACCATTATTTGGGGCATACTTTTCCATATGATAAGCACGTGGATGCCTCTGCATGGGCCTGGGCCGGGAATGAATGAAGAATTATTGTTCCTTCTTTTTTAACTTCTTGATAAAAGCCCGCTTTTATTTATTCATGGCAATATCAACAGAATTAAAAGGCCGTAAATGAGAATGATGGATGTAATCGCAGTAATAACATGGGAGTAATAGCAATAATAGCAATAATAATAACTAGGAGGCTTTTTACCATTTACCAGCCATAATCACCAATAGTAATCATGGTAATATTGACAAAATACGAAGTAATAATAATGTAATTTTCTCCATTTCCCATGAAATTGTATTAATCATCTTTTTTTTTAATTTGCATTTAAATTAAAAATCTACAATCCATCATCTTTTTCTTATTTCCATTGGACGTCAATCGAGAAGTTTAGGATTTAATACAAAAATTAAAATATATTTGCAAGAAACACATCACAAAGGAAAGAGCATCTTTTCTGATTAGCGTGCAAGCATCCTAAATTCATTGGATTTTGAAAACGTCTGGGATGTGTTCTTGTTTAAATTTCAAAAGACTTATTACTATGAAAAAAGGATGATTATTATCATTATCCATCCTTGACTGTCTACCTTTTACTGCTCAGCTGAGGAACAGCAGCACGTGAAAGAGGTTTGGCTGGTGCTTTGCATGATGATGATAGTAATAATAATAGCAGCAAAGAGAGTAGCACAGCAATCATCTTGGCCAAAGAATGCAATTTCCCGAAAACAGCAGTTACACTGTCGTGCGAGAGTCGACGAGAGCAAAAAAAATATGGATGGTGGCGAAGAAGAAAAAAAGAATTTTTTTTTTGGAGAAAAATAAACCAATTATCTCTATTATGGGGCAAGAAGACAATGAGATTTCAATGGGTTTGGCTTGACTAATCCATAAAATTTCTTTACTTTTGCATTGCATCCACTTTTTTTGGCCGTTTAAATAAGGCCGTCGTAGCGTTACTTTCTGCACACACAGATGCAGTCAGAGAGAAAAAGAATTTTTTGGATCGTGCACCGCACCAAGAGAAAAAACGGATGGATGAAAAAAAAATTATATTGAGAGGTAGACGAATGCATTGAACAGAGGTGTTTGCTTCACAAAAAGAGAAAAACCGTTACTGTCGATCACCAAGAAAATTATGTGTTTTCAGTTACTTCTCACTCCGTCTGACTATTGGCCCGTGTGACTAGCGAGTCAGAGGTACAAAAGGCGAGAGAGATGAAAAAAATGGAAGCAGTTTGTCTGTCCTGAATCAAGTCCGTGCAGTGGAAAGCAAAATCATTGGTAAAGGACGTACTTTATGTATGTCTACCTACATATATGTGCATACATATATGTATATCCGTGTAATATACATATCTCCTATTTCCCCCTCAAATATTTGCTAGTTTTTTAACATTCATGACATCGAGTATATTTTCCCCCATTTTGCAGGATGCTTTGATACAAGAAATGCCGGATATGCTATACGTGCATTATGGTAATGCACATTATATTTATACACACATAAGGCAGGTGAGCATGTCACGTTTCTTTTTTGTCCGTCTGGGCCGTGAAGAAATCTTTTATAACGCCATGCTGTGTCTCTTCAAATGGCCAAAGATTGTAGTTTAATGGTGTGGAATTGCAACAGAAGAGTTTTTTTTTTTTTTACCATCAACTGCATAAGAGAGACGGAGAGAAGAAAAAAGAGCCAGAGCGTGTGCTTTGGTTTTCTGGGGCCAAAACATACTTACTTACTTTTTGGGGGTACTCACAGAAATCAATAAGGAGTTGAGAGAGATTAGCAACATGTGTGTATGTGCATACAGGGCGGGTCCGTCATCTCCATCCTTCATTTGAGATTTATTCCTCACAAGATGCTCTCAGCACAATCATGTGACCACTGCCACAATTGCCCTGCATTTGGGCTTCACCACCCTGTATTTACTAGAGAGAAGGAGGAGGAGGGGGAAGGTATGCAGATGGTTAACAGTTGGACCACAAAGATAGGGCCTGGGATATGAAATCAAAGGAGAAGGATGCTGAAAAATAAAGATGGAGAAGGAGAACGACAGCAGTCTTCGAGGGAGCAAGGGAAATGTGAAGTAGGGATAATAACAAGAGATGTAGATAGAAAAATAGAGCCCAAGGAGTGAGTTAGAGAGGGCAAAAATACAATTAGATAGACAAAGAGAGCGAGAATTAGAGAGAACATGAGCGAGAGAACTAGAGAGAGAAAGAGAGCGAGATAGAGAAGAAGAAGAGAGAGAGAAAGAGAAGAAGAGGGAGAAAGAGAGGAAGAGAGAGAGAAAGAGAGGAAGAGAGCGAGAAAGAGAGGAAGAGAGCGAGAAAGCGAGGAAGAGAGCGAGAAAGCGAGGAAGAAAAAGAGGAAGAGAGCGAGAAAGAGAGAAAGAGAGGAAGAATGAGAGAAAGAGAGGAAGAAAGAGAGGAAAAGAGCGAGAAAGAGAGAATTAGAGAGAGAAAGCGAGAGAAAGAGAGAGAAAGAGAGAGAAAGAGAGAATTAGAAAGAGAAAGAGAGA
>JAQGBT010000249.1:0-63401 GCA_034698585.1 Disparrhopalites patrizii
AGAGGCCAAGGAAGATGAAATTAGAGGTGAAGAGATCAGATTAGCTGATTCGAAAAGACATGTGGCTTGAGGTGAGGCACACGTTTCAACACGTGTATAATAATGTTGGCTGAGGCACAGCACTGCTATGTATGATTTCCATGTGGAGGGTTGAGATATCTTTAACTTCAAATTGATACAGTTGTAGAACTTATGATGTTTAACTAGTTAGTTCCACAGATGAAGCCAAAGTAGCTGAATTTGATTTTGACATTTTGAATGATTAAAACAACGAAAATCACTCAAAAATTAAACTTAGTTACGAGCACGCTGTCAACGGCAGCCTGAGGCGCCGGATGGCGCGCGGAGGAATGTAATCAAGTAGATAACTAACGTTTGCTGACATCAATTTAGAATTTTGATGATTCACATCCTGAAATGAAATGTATAGTGTTAAATGTTACTAGTTGCATAAAATAAGGTCATTATTTGGCCTGCTGGAAAGCACTGTTAATGAACACACTAATAAATTCTTTATTACATCTTCATCAAGAACCCTTTTGAGAACATTAAATGGTAGAATTATTGCACAACACGTATTGACACAACCGTTAAAGATGAGATCAAAATGCTCAATTTCATTAAAAATACATATATAGACAATGGCATCCATGAAAGTATCCGTATATTTGTGTAGCTTCAATGTACAGCTTTCAGTTGTTTATCTTTTCAGTGTTATTTCAAGCACTTTTAGTGTCCACCTTATTGTGAGGTCTCGTTTTGTAATCGCTCCATAATGATGGAGTTGATCCCCATTGGCATCTCAAATTAAAAATCGACTGTCGATCAACGTCTTTCTGGCCAAATTTCGCTTTCCGAAGTAGTTCCTGAAATACTTCAAAGCCTGCGTAACAGAAGATATAGTCATGAGGATCGTTTAAATTTAAATTTTTAAAGACTGCACAGGAGAAAAATTATTTTGAAATACATCATGAATAATATGTATATGGGTAACAAATTACCAAGTCTGAAAAGTACGTCACGATTCCAGCCAACAAGAAATTATGTGACAGGATCTCCGTGAATACAAATGTGTAGAGATTGAAGAAGAATAAAGTCCTCTCATTGCCATAGAAGAGGATGGAGTCAAATGAATGACCATTATCTGGTTAATTAGAGGAATTACACTTTTGATACATATTGCGGCTAAAGTATCGACAGAGCTCATCTAAAATTGTCATTATTTTAAAATAGGGTTTGCCGGAGATTTTTATAATGGAAGATTGTTGTCAATCATAATAATACCTGTATAGAAAATAGCTCTGTCTTGGGTCACATCCCCAAACTCCATGTCAAAGGTGGCTTCAAAGAAACTTTTGTCCGTCACATCGTAATCCAAGTCACTCAGGGCATGCTCCAAGAAGGCTGTGAGGAAGCGATTCATGGAATGATAGGCATGAACGCTCAAGTTCAACATTGTGGACGTTGGCTTCGCAGAATTCAATTGGATCTTGGATGTCAACGTTCCTAATTGTGACCGACCTTTCCCCATGTTCACATTCACGCTGCTGCTCTGTAAACATAATTCACAATTTTTTTGTACACAGTTTTCTAGACCAAGGGATTTTGAGATCCCTTCCGGGTGCAATTCTTAATACAGAATGTCTGTGATACATTTGCTCCCTGACCATGTTTTACTTACTGCATAAAGTGGTTGTAGCACTTGATTATACACGGAGCGGAATGAGCTGGGAACAGAAATTAAGAATGTTTGTTGATCCGTTGATGGCAATAATCCCCTCCGTCCACAAAGATCCTCCTCCTCTCTGCTAAGCTGCTCGATCATCGTCTGCATACTCGTATCACTGAAGCCATGGACGGACCTGGGACACATTTGAAAACCAAATGGTTGAATTTTAAATATTTTGGAGGAACATCTTGGAAACGCGTTCAAACAACAGGCTTTAGTGCAATTCCGAAAGATCTTACCGGCCGTGAACATAATAGCCATATTGATCTGCCGCCAGAATGAACACACTAACATTGGCCAATGTACAGACATCGACAAAGTCTTGGATCTTGTTGCACACGAATCGCTCGAACAGGCCCACTCGGAACATCCACTAAAGGATGCAAGGGGTAAAATTAACCAAAATTTACGAGTTCCAGTTATGTATGCCGAATATTACTATTAATTTACGGGCACAAATGAAACTATCCATAACGTGACAAACCTGAATGCTGCCAATTATTAGAAAGACCAGACTTCCCACGGCAAATCTTGCCGAAGTACAATATGGAACATTCTGGTATTCTGGACCTGGACTAACAGTGCCCTCAGGCCACGACAAGCCCCAGTACTTCATCCCGACAATCTATCCAGAAGTAATAGTCATTGACATTCATTTCCTTTACCGGAGAACCCATCTCTAATTGGGACAGAAAATTACAGAGAGAAAAAATTAAGGTAATACTTCGAGCAAGAAGATGGTTATTATAACTTGAGCTGCCACATGAATTTTCCTCGTGGACTGAATTTCATTCCATTCGTTGGCTATAAAATAAGTTCTCCAGATGCTGACATTGGCCTCTGATTTTTCCGGATTGTTGTTCCCTCCTTCCGTCATGTGAACATTACTTCCCGAAGCGGATTTGGTCACAGTCGTGGGGCTTGGAATTGTATTCCTCGCTTTAGGTCTTTCCCAGTCGATGAAGAAAATGTCGATGGCCACTTGGCGTGAAATCAGCTTCACGACCTCAACAACCTGGAAAGTGGACAGGGGCCTTTTAGTGGATACTCAAAGCCAGTAAGATTTAAATTCGTAAAATTTTGAATACGTCAGCATTGTATCCGACCTTCAAGGAGAAAGCAGAGATCAGTAAATCTCGTATAAGCCTCTCTTGCTCCGGTTGTGGAAGTAACACATGGACGGCTGATTGTTTCTTGTAAAAGAAAAACCAAAACATGGTTGTACCGAAACAGACGACGAAAAAGGCATCTGCCAGATGTCCACAGGTATAAATGAGGAGATTTGCTATCGTCGTTATGTCAATGTACGGCCGTCCAGATCTCCGGTTCCAACTCCATGCCTGCATTGCTGCCCAAAGGACGGTCAGTGACGAGATCACGCCCACTGAAATCTGATGTATCAAACAATGAAAATAATATCATCGTTTAACAATCTGAATTTTGAAGAAAAGAATTTTGAAGAGAAGAATTTTGAAGAGAAGAATTTTGAAGAATTTCGAAGTACCACTTTTTACCTTGACATCCTCTAACGATCTGGTCATATCCATGGCATACTCGACTGTGAATTCGAAATCTATGAGTTCATTACGACGAAATGCATCCACATCCATTTCATTGTAGGTCAGCGTTAGAAGTGGCACGTAGATTCTCCCTGGCTCCTGACTATTTTGCAATTGAATTCTACCAAACCATTCTTAATGTCGTTATTGCATGTTTCTACTACAAATGCACAAGTAATACGTGGAAATATTTTTATGAAGTTTCAAAAATTTCCCCTTTACCCAATATTTATTTTTTCCAGATACCGAATGCGTTTCATACTCGTGATCTTCCCATCCCCTCTCCCCGTTTCAATTGGGTCGATGGTGTCAACAAAGAAAAATCGTCTCACCAATTGCCACTGTTGGTGATTATCATCGATTTCATTGATCTTTTGGCCCCGCTGTTTAAAATTTTGGATTTTCACGGGAATCTGATAGAGCTTCAACTCCTTCCCATCATCCATGCTGAGGTAAGGATCCAAAAATTCCATTGGATTGGAATAACTTTCCCAAAGATGTTGGATTGGGAGGCTACATGAGGTTTTAAAAGTTGTCCCAAACTTCCTAGCATATTTCTGAACATTTGCAGGCTCATCACAGGGGATGATCTCATTGAGGAGGGACAATCCCATGAAAGTACCATCCACCGTCACCCTTGATACGGTGATGTTCACGTCCGAGGTGGATTCCGCCGTATTCATGTCAAATTGCATGGGGATTGAAGTGGCCCGACTGAGCAGTAGAGGCGTTTCAATATTCAGATAATACAATTTGGGAATGTATGGCGGCGGATTATGATAAGGCTCATTCACGATGAGACGGTACAAAGTACAGGCATTCGTCTCGTCCCCATGAGAATGAAGTTGTAATGTACACATATTCGCTAAAAGTTGGCATGAAGTTGCATTTCTTTGGTACTGCAATAAAATTAACAAAAATATGCATATATTCCAGATGAGCTCTTAAGCACTTGTTTTATGAGAATGATGCCCACCTTTATATGTATATCTGCTTCATTTAGATTTAAAAAAATTACCTTGCACAGATAGAAAGCGGAGGGTAGATTATCTCGAAAGAACGGGGAATCTACTCTGGCCCCATTCTCATATTCCATTTTATACAAGGACGTCCTATCAATTACATCCGAGATCTCGGCCACGGCGAAGCAGATCCCGTTGATGGAACTGTGGGCGGAGTCCGAGCAGTCACAAAGGCCGTTGGTTTTATTTGGGAATGATGAATGGCACGGAATACAGACTTCCCCAGAGGGCGCAGGTGTGTAGCCATCTGCACATCGGTGACACTCCGCCGTGGTTTTGGCTTCCCCAGTCACCCCCTTGTAAACTGTTCACACAAAAATGTTTTGGGAGAAAATGACAATAATTAGGAGATAATTAGAAAGATAATTAGAAGATAGCTTGATAGAAGTTGATCAAGCAACAAATGCAACAGTAAAATCTTCGTATACAATCAAATCGATGTGAGCGAACTAACTTCGCCCACATCGTCCCACAATTTCGTCGGGATACAATTTGATATTCTAAATTATTTTACAACACGTGTACGACGTACACCTAGAGAGTAGAAAGCAGAGAGCACGATCGTGTGGATTCAATATTGTTTCCATGTATATACATGTATTGAAATTATAATGCAACATCGGATAAACAGAAAAACTTACTCAAAATATGTCCAGGAGGGCAAGGCTCACATTTCCCCGTGAATTCATCTGGCTTCGAATTATTGGAACAAGCCACGCA
Source organism: Disparrhopalites patrizii (assembly GCA_034698585.1). Lineage (NCBI taxonomy): Eukaryota > Metazoa > Arthropoda > Collembola > Symphypleona > Sminthuridae > Disparrhopalites > Disparrhopalites patrizii. Next base: position 5,031 of record JAQGBT010000249.1, read on the forward strand.
GGTCTTCTGGTCAAAGGTAACCAAGTTTTCCTTGCATGGACTACATTGTGTCCGCATGACCTTCTGACCCTCACCCGAGTAGTTAATTGTGAGCACATGATTCCGAGGACACGAACATCCACTATAATATCCCTCTGCAAGTTTGAAAATAATGTAAAATTGAATCCCATGACTTCTTGTACTAGTATTTTCTACAATAATTTTAAGTTTTCTTAAATTTTTTAATTTTTGGTAAATTCTTAATTTCTTCCTTAATTCTGTTTTAATTTTGCTTACATTTCTTAATTTCTTTTTTACTGCTAATTTAATTTCTTGTTTAATTTCTTTCTTAATTCTTTCTTAATTTTTCTTACATTAGTGTCTTCTTAATTTAGTGTAGTGTAGGTATGCCAGAATATGGATTAACATATTCCGTTTCGCATCTCAAAACTTGTCCAAAAAATTCCTACCTGAAAGTTTTCTTATACTAAACAAATAGTATATATAGTATTTTATAGTGACAATAAAATACGTATAGGGTAAAAATATTAAATATCTTGAATTCCCTTGATTAGTCATTTCCTGATCCTGTCATTCAAAACAAATGAAAAAATTGACAGTATAGTTTAAAACTGACATTATATTTATGATTGTTATGAACTCCAAAACTAGATTCAAATAAATTAAAAAAACACTGGAGCAGACTGATAAACTGTGCAATGCCAGGTCGACAGGGTAAAAATCACACGTTATTTACCTTTAGGTTGTAAGATTCCTTTAAGACTTTCGCCAGTTAATTTTAATTTGTACTCTCCCAATTAATAATTTACCAAATCTACAAATTTAATAAAATTAGGTTTAAGAGTGCATCGTGCGTCAGCAAACGTTTGTGAGCAGCTGAATATTGTGAGAGAACAAAGTCTTAAGCATATGCCAGGGAAAGGATTGGGATGCGGCAAATTTTGATTTTTTTTTCTCCTTCTTTTATTTGAAAAAAAATCGGCCTTGTTTTGTTTGCCTTCTGCGAGGAAAATTTTTAGATAGTCAAACAGTCACAATCACAAATCCCAGACGTTTAACAGAACTTTTCCACTTCTTTTTCACCTTTTTTTCTTAACTTTCTAAAACAGTTATGTGGTTTTCCCTCCTTGTTTTGCATTTAAATCCCTTTTGGTTGTAAGTTGGTTAAAGTGTGTGCACTTAAAAATTATACATGAACAAAAGTTATTCAGAAAAAAAAATTGAAGGACATGTAAATTTTTTTATAGCCTACATTAGTGTCATTATTCCCTCCGCAGTTGTATGTACACCGCCGTAAGAAGCCGTTTGTTAATGTTAACAACATCATAGTTTTTCCTTTCTTTTTTTGTAAACTCAATTCTCTTTGCCAAGACCTTGTCACAATTATTATTATTATCTTCCAACAATAACTATTCTTGTGCTCCGGTAGAATTTCCTAAAAAGTGTTCGGCCCCGTAGAAATCTAGGACTTTGTTCATAAAAATAAACAGATTTTAAAGAGGGAATTTAAGTGTGCCACATTTATTTCTCCCTTTGTATTTATTAGACTTTCCATCGCTTCGTTGTATAGTGTTCTGTATTTTACAGTTTTAATTTTACGACCGTGTATATAATGTTTCGTTAGCTTAGTCAATGTGCGTCAGTTTAGTTAAAAGTCCATATTGTGGGAAATGAGACAGCTGTGTAAGCCATATGTGATTAATTGTGTGATTAAACATGGAATTTCTCAGTGCCTTATTATAATACATTATCGGGGATAATTTGATGCATTGAACAATATAGGAGACAACAGAATTTTTGCTTACTATTTCTGTCCTTGTGGCAGTTGATACATCCAAGACTGACGGATGAGAATGTCCGATTTTGATATTTATTACAGCTGCTGGGGTCGTGATAAACTAAATAGTCGGCTTGATTAGTTTCACACGAGACTTGAGAGGAATCAAGGTTAAGAATTGCTACTACTCCAATCACAACGTACAAGACTGACATCGTTTGCCCTCTCACACATTTATTAGTGTGGTATTTTATTCTAATACTGAAGTATATGAGAATATATTAAATTCTTAAACCTTGACCTTTTCCAGCTACTTTTAGGGGTAGTTTAAAGTACCCGGCTTTCTCAGAAGGGACAAACATTTGGGATTTTGCCAATACTAATTCAGATTCTTTTTAGAACTCTTGACTTAACAATTATTCTTATTACTGGACACAACAAAAATCATGGATCGTCACTTTTGCTGTTTGATTGCAGGTAAGGAAAGCTCACAATCAGGGTGTATTTTTGGGATGAAGTGCATGGATATGGATCAATAAATTGCCAGGTGTGCTGTGTGCTTGCTTGAAGTACCTTCGAATTTTTTTGTTTATTTGTATGAAGGCACGAGTTGTTATGGTTACGGGTAATATGAAAAGGATTTTTTGGACCTCTGCTGATTGGGTTAAGCCAAGCGATGTTAGTATTACAGAATAACTACAGAGCGTAAAATGTTTGCCATTTTTAAGTAATGAGCATTCGTAGCGTAGTAATTACTTAGTTTTGTTATTAATTTCATTAAAATCAGAATCCATCTTAGAAGGTTACCAGCAATGCCGCCGTTAATTTTATGTTCACATGTCACTTCAATTACTCCAATACCATACCAGAAACCAGCAGCAGAAGCGTTAAAGTACGCTGATACTGTATGTTTTAGTTTAACACGTGCACAAGCTGCAAATTGTCCCACCCTTAATCCCTAATGCTGTCAGCGTTAGCAGTGACAGTGACAGTTAGATTAGGTTGAGAGTGAGATTTGAGATAGTTCAAATGTGGTGTAAACTTTTGCAGGTAACAAGTGAATAGTGATTGTCTAACATTGTACATATTATAATCATTTAGAAGTTTTTTATTTAATCAGAAAAATATTTTAAAAAATTTAACTCTTGTTTTAATTGCTTGAAGTTAGTGTTTAATGCCGAAACGTGTCACCTGGTAGGTCACACCGTATCGTAGCTATAACAACTTGCCATCAAACTTAGTGTTTATACCGAGGTATGAATGAGGTCATGGATGTGGATATGGTTGTTCAGATCTTCAAGATTAAATGCGAAAGAATTTGGGCTTAGAACATCGTTTTTCCATATGTATATGATCATTAATGGCTCCCCCTAATACATAAACTGGAAATAGAAAGTCCAAGCCATCAATGCAATGTAGTATGTAATTCACGAATTTACTGGACAAAATAACGTCTAATTTTTTTTCTTTTTTAAGGTACAAAGAGTTGAACATAGCAGATGAACCAACATGAAGGAATACACTGCATCAGGGATATCCTTCATTGCCCATGACTGGTTTTGTTATTGGCTAATTCGTTACCCAGTAGTATTACGCTCAATCTTCACAGCTTATGAAACTGGACCGGAGTTTTAAATATTAAAAATTAAAACTACTTCTGGGTTCAGTCACAGCAGTTCAAAATAGCGAAGTATTTCGTGACTGGGTCAAAATGAATACATCCATGACCGCGGATAATACAGTAGGGAAGCAGTCAGAGTATGTTACGTCAGGAAATGCTAGATCTTCCCCGACGAACAGTGTAAATAATTCCACGCTCGCTAAACTTGGTCTAGGAACATCAAAAGTACAAGAGAAAGAGTCCTTCTCACCTTCTATGAAATTGACGGACTATATCACAGCGCCATCCTCAATCAGTAATCATGCTTCCGGAGATTCGAGTTTAAACGATATATTCGAAAATTTTAATAAGCTGTATCAAGAAAAAATGATGTGGATCGACGAAAATATTCCAGGAAGAGATTGTCCGGCTCATATTACGGTATATAGATATATGTACACGACCGAATAATTTAAATACTTATTTATTTATTTATGTAAAAATGTATATTGCAATAAGTATGTTTTAGTATCAAGTGGTTTTTTATGTTATTTTTCAATCTTCGTAGGCAAAAAAGAATGTACTGGAGCACTGGGTCCAGGACGTTATTGGTACGCATATTATTTACGTAGTATTTCTTTCAAGGTGTATTCTAACTTCTAACAGGGAAAATGAATGCATTTTCAAATATTTTCTTCAACCTGCGACCTCTGGATAATGTTTGGAAAATCCCGTAGTGCACATTCATTTTATTTTTTAAAAATTCCGCTTTGAAAAATTTGGACTGTTGTAGAACTGTAGCATATTCGTGATAATAATAATTTTTGTTTATGTTTCTACAGAACAAAACAAAGTTCTAGTACAAACTGTTGACGAACTAGAAGTGGAAGCAGAAAAGAAAGTTCAAGCACTGCGAAAAAAGGTTTTTCAGGCTGCAGAGGTCGCCAAAGAACACATGGGAATGATTAAGGAATATGAGCAGCAAATTAAGCAGCTATTGCAAGAAAAATGTGCCGTAGAAAAAAAGGAAGAAGTAAGTAGAATTTGCTCGACACTGGACCAATACTACATATGTCTTGATATTCTGACAGTTTGCATACTGTTGACTAGATCACTAACTTACTTCCTGTTTCTTTCTCATTAACAGTTTTTCAGAAATAAATCCATTTACCTAGACAAGGAGAGAAAGCGAGCTTTGGACCACCTACAGACTCTAGAATCTGATAATACAAATCTTGTGTCACTTATTAGCCGTGTAAGGGATTTGGGAGTGTGGGATATCAGCGGCTTGAATTTCCAACCTGGGACATATGACCTCATTTTTGGACTATATCCCAGTTTACCCGGGTATGTATGCCTTATTATCTGTCGTGGCACAATACAGTTTGTAAAATGAGTATAGTAGCATGTAACGTCTTATGGGGAATCTGTAAATTTTAACAGGAGCGAAGTTCAAACTGTATTTACTTGGGAAAAAACACGAGGAATACAGGTAATTCACTCTGGTGCATATCCATGCATGTTTTTTCTAACTATTATAATTGAAATGCTGTATATAAAAACGTTAAGCGTCAAAAATTTACTCATATTCACTTAATATTGTCTAACTATCCTAATCAATCTCCGAAAGTCTGCGGTTAGGTTTTTAACGTAAAATTTTTAAATATGTCAAGAAAACTGATGTCGCTCAAATAGTAGCGGAAGTTGAGGAACTTCGCTCTCAAAAAGATACAATAGATGTGTTGCTACTACAGAAATCGCGTATGACAGAAGAATTGGAACTTAGTAATCAAGAGTTGCTCGCCAACATACAGCAACAAAAAGATGAAATGCAGGAGTTGAAAAATAATGTAAAGACGTTACACGAGGAATTAAGTGCAACCGCATCAAAGAACGTAACGCAAATTTATTGACAAACTACCGTAAAATCATAATGTTTTCTACCATGATGATAATATAAGATTCAAATTTCAAAATCACAGCAATCAAGACCATTGGAATCAGAAATGAAAGAATCAGTAACAGAACTTCGTGACCTAAAAAGTCAAATTCATGTTTTGAGTCTGGAACGGCAGCAAGCTATAAAAGAATCTAGCGCCTTAAAAATGGAATTGCGCAGTCGCTTATCTCAAATGGAAGAACTGAAATGGATTGCGGAAGAAATACAACAAGTACTTTACTATTAGTAAATGCTGGATCTGTGTAATTATCAGTATTTGAAGGTTTTGTCGATTGTACTTTAAAAACAGGAAGCGGCCTGCTCGAAGGATTGGATGCAACTTCCAGCAGATCAAATGTGTTCACTTAGTGAAAAATTTGACGTTACTCAACTTGGTTACCAGAATGCTAATTTGTTCCAAGAAGCAAAACGTGAAATAAAGCTTCAAAATCTGGCCGATCAGCTCCAGGAAAAGGTATTTTTTATTATGTTCACATAATAATAAGAGAAGTTTTCCTCCCGAAATCCTGGCTTTTATTTATTTTAATAATAATTATTACTTGTTAGTATATACGTTATTTTATAATTCATTTATTATAACTTATAACATTTAAAATATTAACAACACTGCTAGAATGTCGGTTATATACATATGTATGTTGCACCAACTTACTATGTATCTATATAATATTCATAGCTGCCAGCCAATTACATTTATGTATTGTTTAATTTTAGGTGTCGACTTTAGATGACTGGTTGCGAAAACAAGAAATCGCTCACGGTGATGTGAACTGTGACAGGGACAGTGGCGTAAGTATCTTATGCTTCTATGTAGAGTTTGCAGAATGCAAATAATAGCCATGTCACTTCCTTCCTGCAAAGCACAACTTAATAGTGCTTGAAGAGTTTTGGTTCCTCCCTCGACATCTGTATATTATTAAGTGTTCACAAAACTGACGTATAACGTAAATCGTAGTCATCGTAGACGTTCTAACCATTCAATTTCAATGCCAAGTTTATTGTGCATTGCTTATGTGTACATGTATAAATGTTAAATATAGCAAACACCATTTTATGGTGAAATGAACTGTCTGAATTTGATTTTTTTTGTAGCACCTCAGTGATTTCAGTGACTATTGGACATGGAATGGAAATGAAGAAGAATCATCGCCAGAAAAATGCATTCAGGTACGTTAATTTAATTTCATGCAAAAATAATTCCTATTTTGCTCTTCTGCTTCCGTTTTTTACCATAATACGACATTTACATATATACATATATGTGTAGTATCACGTATAGGGTATCATATATAGTTTACATATACATATGTAAACTTGTATACATAACATTAACATACCTATTTGCCCTATGATCTAATCCGGGGATCCAGCGATCATTCACCTTCATTCACGTATTCATAATTTCAAACAAAATGCCAAAAAAATGTAGTATATACTAATGGAGCTTTAACGCCTGCGCACGTCAACACATCGCATCGCGTTTGTGCAATGAAACAATATTGCGCGTATAAACGTCAGCGAGTTTACAAACGCTTCGGTTGTTCGTTAACGCTGAAAACTATAGCTTCGGTTGTTGTTCCGTATTATATGTACATATAATGCATACTTATGTATTATTGGGTAATATGTACACAGCGCAACGTTGCGCCTGCAGGTGTTGCAACTTGCAACAAAGCACAGTGCCAGCGCAACGTGGGCGAAGAAAAACGCTTTACCAAAATATCATGATAATAATTTGTAGTAATTTGTCATGTAAAGCTTGTCAACATATACGTCACTTACATGACTTACATATTACATGTCATTACATGACGTTTAGTTCAGCCATGCGGCGCGGCGGTTGTTTTTGTGTTCGTGTTGTTTATTGTTTAGTATTATAATTATTATACCATTTCAAATTACAAAAAAATAATGTTAACAGAATCCTGCCATCTTGTGGTTGCGTTGTTGCGTATTACCGTGAAATATTTTAAACTGTTATGAATGTGGATTATGGATGTAAAAATAAAATTGCCTGCACAATTTCTTACAAAATACGTACAATATTAATGGAGTCAAACAAATAATAATCTTTTGATAATTACAGCAAAACCAGGTGGAGTTACCCATACCGGACATGAATACATTTGAATCTGGAGATGCCCGGCAATCCGACCAAGTGCAACAATTATTAATTGAAAATCAACGACTTAGAGACGAGAAAAACAACCTTGAGCAGCTTAGGGAATCTACTAAACATGACAAGGAAACTTGTGAGGCAACTTTCAAAAAGCAGCTAGAACTTAAAGATGTGGAGATCACAATGCAGAAGGTAACTATTACACATCTCCAAGATGCCTACATTGCATTAAAAACTGGGCAACCGTATGTCCCAAGCAATCGTAATCACGCCAATCCATCAAGTAATTCTCCCGCAGCTTGTGGGACGGTGTTTCATATATAGTATCATCACTCATCATCATCACAATGTTATTGTTTACGTTAGTATTTGACAGCTAGGATTGTATAAATTTAAATACATAGTTTAGGCAAATTATTTCAGCTATTTTATTGTCAAGATCAAGGCTCGAATTCCTGTTTTCTAATTGATGTATGTACTATGGATTCAGAGTCTCGGAGTACCAATTACGGCTATGTGGGTTGCTATGTTTTTCCTGTTGTGATGCACACGTTTTTTGGTTTTACTTGTGCTAACTAAAGTAAACTTGAATTTATTTTCTTAAAATTGTTTTAGACAAAGTGTTTGTCATATTGTATGTACAACCACACTACCACACAGTGCAGCTGGTTTTTAAGCTGGTAGTATTTAAATTGTGAAAGTATTTATTACCTGGACATGCCGTTGATTCTGACGTCAGGTGTAAGAGTACTGATTCAAAGTCCTTTGTGAACTTATAAAAAAATCTGTTCTAAGTTTTTAGCAACTGTTTATATTATTCTATGTTATGACTTGTTGTATTTAATTTTAAAACATTCAAAAAATTAGGCAATGTGTGTATTGCAGCAAAAAGTTTCGGTGGATACTCATTTTTCGTATTTAAACATTGAAGCAACTTGATGGAAAGCAATCTGGCCTGTACATTTGGTAAACCCAGTTTATTTTAAGCGGGAAGAAAGTACCATATCTTTATTGAAATGATTATTGCGTAAATAATACCATTTGTCTACCCTGGGGTGTTAAAAACCGGAGTGTGAAAAAGTACCTGTCGCGCATCCACGTGTAATGATGTCATCGCAGGTCTTTTTTAGCGTAAATCTTGTTGTAAATCATTCTAGTTATTACAGTAGGAAGTTTTCCTAATTTAAGTATGTATATCTCATGGTCACCGCTCACATGCTCATCTTAGTTGCTTGAGCTGTTTAAATAATTACTGTAAATTCTGTGCCGCTTGTTGTGAACCAAATGGTTGTGCTGTGCCTTAAATTGGTCCGTCAACAAATTTAGCTTTATTATCCAGTTAGCCAGATCAGTATTTTTGTGGAATGCGAGATGTATTGTCTACAATGTGTACAATACATGTATGTATACGTATTTCGGTGGTCGTATCAATTTTCAGGACTTTACGCAAAAACATAAATCTAGTCTTTTAAGGTCCTATAACTTCAAATATTATTATGCAAATATAATACATATAATATAATACATATATTGAATATATTGATGGATGTATTATCTACTTTAGCTTTTATAGTCATTAAACGTATTAAGATTTTTGTTTCAGAGTTGCTCAAATTTATTTAGGCTTAACTGCGCCAGATTATGTTTTACTTAAACATCGTGTAATTTCGATTTACTGGTTCACGCATTTTATTGAATTCATTATTAGCTGGGAGAAAATTCACAAATATATGCCTAGCTATTTGTATAAGCCATAATTTCTGTCGCAAGTCTAATACCAGTTTTCAAACCTGTGACGCATGAATGTTACTATAAAAAATTCTAATGTTACTATAAAAAACATACATCTTATCATGTTGTTCGAAGTCTGCATGAGTAGGAATAATGCAAGTAGAACTGTAGTAAACATACTTGTCTAAGTCACAATTATTGTATTTTTGCTATGAGTGGTATATCCTGGCCTCCTGGTACAACTTAGTGCAAGACCAGCGTTTGTACATGCTAATTATCGACGCAGAATTATCTTGTCATTAGTGATAATTTAAACTACGCAAAATTTATAAAATGTAATCGTGTAAAAGACATGCAAGACGAAGATCTAGTCGCTTGGTAAACTAACATGTTTATTGCAGGTGTTCCAGTAAAAAATGTTCGCTGTCATTGGAGGATATTTTGAAACTTTATACTGTTTTAAATCGAAAATAAGATTAAAACGTCTGTTTTATATTTTAATCTTGACAATTTGAAAAGTGTAGTCACTCGACATTCATATGCACTAATATTAATTATTCTGACGTTACCTGATTATAGCGTAAATGCAAGAATTGTGTAATCTTATCCAAAAGGTGGTGGCAAATAAAAACGAAGATTTTAATATTAATTTTTCCTGATTATTGACTTGTTTTGAAATATATTTGATTGTTTTTATTGTATTGCGCTACATGTTTGTAAATATTGGTTTACTTGTAACATGCACACAGGAACATGACGCCAAGAATTCAGAATTGGAAAATTTGGAGGAGGAAATCCGGAACCATTGTTTTAACTTGCAGAACAAAGTAATTTGTATTGCTTTATATTTGCTTTTTATTTTTATTTTAGTGTTGAAATCAAGTATTTCAGTTGCTGTTGTTTATTTTGCTGTAGTTCAGTGTCGTTTGTTTTGAACTCCATTTTTTTCCTTTGGTCCTTGCAAGGTCACCAATGTTTCAGGCGGACTTGCAAATCTAAAAACCCTTACTCGAAGTCAGCTGACGACTGCAAACTCAGTAGAAAAAGATTACCTTCTGCGTAGAAGTTATTCCCTTTTACAGCAGCTAGAGGAAGAACGACTCGAGCTGGTAGGAGATTGTCTTGCAAATTCCTGTGCGGATGAAAAAAAGGAAGATTCACCGGGAAATTGTGAATTTCTTGAGGATTTGAGACGTGTCAAAGCAAATGTGTGTCGGTTGGACATACGCCTGTCGGATAAGATTCGTGAAATTGATCAGTTGAGGAAAGATTACCAGGACTTCGTAAAAAAGGTTTTTTTAGTCATTCGCATAGGGGAATGAAATGCATCTCAGATTTATTTGAGGGATACACGTTTCAAAATTTACACTGCAGGTGGATAAGTTCGTCGTTGAATCTCGTGAAAGTCGTGCTACTACCATGCAAGACAACGTCAGAATGCAGGGAGTCATTAGAGATTTTGAAACTAAGCAGGCACAGTTTGACGATACCGCTGTTATGGAAAACGATCTTCAGCATATTCACTCTGCCCTCAGTAATTTTGATACTGGATTACTGCTGACGGAAAAACGGCTTGGTTTAATCCAAAATTCTTATGACAAATTGACGAAAGAACTCGTTCGTCGAGAAACTCTTATTTCGCAGCGTGACTCTAAGGTAATTTCATATGCTCAATTTGACCTTGAAAAATGTGGAGCGTACAACTACTACCCTCTGTATAAGTAAATAAGTATGATATTATTAAAATTACAAGTGCTTTAGCTTTCAGCTGCACACTACATGCGCATAATATAGGTAGGTAGGTATTAGGTATATGGTACACATGTGCTATTGTTTCTCACTTTGCCCCATGATGGGACTATGGGACCACCTCCAGCTATTTTTGATGTCTCATTAAATAAAACTTTATTTTAGTAACTGTAAAATTAACAATTTCAGTACAGCAAGACAAATGCCAGTGCGTCTCTTCTTTTAATTATAGGTTGTTGCAATTTACAACATTTTGCAGGATGTGAAGCTTAAAATGCAATGTTGGAAAGATCCCATTCATCCGTATTGTGCAAGAATCTGTAATATAAAAGTAAGAATGAAACATCTGACTATTAATGAATCACAGAAACTGTCGCTAGCATTCTTCGACTATTTTCTGCGTAAGGGATTGCTTGTCTAAATTAGCAACAATTTGTTAATCTTACCAGTTAATCCAGGGAAAGAATTTGATACATACATGTGTTTGTGTATCAAACATGTACATGTTATACATATGTATGTACTTATTAGTTAAACCATTTTATGCAGAGGAGAATCGTACGCTGGCATTTATTCATAAGGTGATGCTGCGTGTTCAGCTTAAATTAGCATGCTGATTTTATAAAAGACTGTAAAATGTTGACAAAAACCGGTATTACCAAAAAGTTTTAGTTATTTAATTTTGCCTTCACAACCCTCTGCCACAGATAGCGGAACTGGAAAGTTATATTCGACGATCGGAAATTCACAACAGTTCCATTGAAACAAATATTGGAGGTTTGGCACTTGCTGGGGGAGGCGAGATGAGCCATCATGATGTTCTAGTGTCAAAGGTAAGAATTGTTAACCTCTCACACATCACATGTGCTGGAATTTCCAAATATGTAAGCTTAAATGGAACAAAATATATCACGTTGTCGCAACAAATGCCTACTGTCAACAAAAAAATAAATAGCTCTTTTAATGGTTTCCATTGTACATAGGATGAAAAACTGCAGAAGTTAATATGGTTAACAACAGCGTTACAAAAGAAGCTAAAAAATAAAAAAGAAAAGGAAAAGCAGTATAAGCAAGAAAAGGAAACTCTATTAGCACTGGCGAGTTCCTTAAGTTCTGCTTGGGAAAAAGTCAGATTTGGTACGGGAAGCGATACAATGGAGGTAGTGTGCTGTTTTAATAATAATAAATAATAGCTAAGCGGAATACATAACATAACATATGCACATTATAATACGTATGTATACATATTCGTAAGATTTGCTTTGAAAATCGGCTACATAAAGTTTATCCGTAAAATATATTGTAGAAAGACTCTCTGAAGGACAAAGTCTCCATAACTACTCTATCAGATTCGGATAATTCGTCGTATCCACAATCATCAACGTGCATGTGTTCGACCAGTTCGGCTAAAATCTGGGTAAAGCAATTTTGTGGAATCAAGCATAGCGTGAACATCATTGGGTGGGTTTTAAAATTGTGTGGTTGCTGATTACAGGACGCCAATTGCAATCCTCCGTTTCCGTACTCCCCGAAGTTCACATCGCAAAGTCCCTCTGGCTTCGTTCAACACAATCAACATTCGGAACACACCAATGTAGCGGGAAAAATTACCCTATTTTGCCCGGACGTTGAAAGGAATGATCCGGATATTTCAGGCGCTCGAACAAGAATGGTTGAACCCAGCTATGCTGGTTACGTCAATGGCAACCAAACTCCAGGCCCTAGTCCTGGCAATTATTCCCTTCACTCAGATCACTCAGATAATTTCGCCAAATGCACCGAAAATAGGCATTCATTTTCGTCAGGTCCTCCCGACGATGGACGCATGCTCGAGTTACAGAAAATTTCTTTGGTCGTAGAAGAATGCCTTACAAAAATTCGTTCTGTCCTCAGAAACTCTTGACTTGTGGCTACTGTAATTAATGTCCATATCTGTGATTTGCAACTGTTGCATGCTGTGCCATATGTTAGTACAATCTTTCCGCATTACATTTTAACCATGCTCTGTGTTCCTGTAAGCAACAAGTACTTATGTCCAGCGCACGAAATAATAATCATAAGATTTTTTACCTCATGCTTTTAATTTTTCTACCTGCTGTAGTTTTACTAATTTTTAATAATTAATGCAATCACAATTAACTATACGAGTATGTGTAACACTAATTTTCAAAGACTGATATTTTCGCCCGTATGCGTTGTAACGTTGTGCGTGGGATTTCATTTCCCAAGCACTCCATCACCTTTATTTGGGGAAATACTACCTTCTACGGAGGGAACAAGCCTTAGTGCAATAACAAACTTGTCTTGCTCGTCGAAATCCTTTCACAAAAATGTCAGCAATATGAATTGTACAATCATGAGCAATAAACGTATAAACATGGTAAGCAATTGATGGGACAGAGTTGAATTTAATACAAAAAAATCATTTCATCCATCTTTTCCATTTCATACAGGAATGCAGGCATTCTTGCCGTTGATCCTGATATTTTAGACCAAGATCCTTCGTAGTTGCTGGAATGTTTTCCTACTGATTTATTGAGCACATGATTGCGGATATGTATTTGGGTCCGGGCGATAAAAGTGTAATCACAAACCAGGTCTACCATAAAATTCTTAATAAATAATCTAATAATTAATTACAGATTTAAGAAAAGTTGTTGAATATCTCCAGGGGACACAGATTTATTTAGGGAGCACTGAGATTAAAGCACAAGAAAAACTGGTTTATTAGTAATTCCAGTATTTTTTATTTTTACACTCCATACATTTTTTGTATTTACATGCACGTGCATCCAAGTGCTAGAATCGCTGCCATAATAGGAATCAGCCCCATTAGCAACTGCAACTGCAAATTGATTGTAATAACATTTGTCAAAAGTGTGACACTTGAAAATTTCATCTCAGGGACTTTGCATAATTTAACTTCGCATGTTCACAAGGACAATTATTACGTGCATACCTTTAACCCTTTCTATAGAAAATTTTAGAGCAGTTTCCACATGTTTGCACACGTTTCTTTTAACAGTTAACTCATATCATGCCAGAGTTTACTAAATAGTAATTATTTACGAGTAATTTCAAGGCACCTAACACCTGGAATTGGTAATAAACAATAAACAAGGAGAATTCATTGGAATAGAAAATGTATTATTGTATACAAAATAGAAACGACTACAATATATTTTTTGTCCCCGGATTGCCAGACAGACGCATTCGTCATTCACCATTACAGAATTTTCTCTGTAATATTTCCTCTCCACTACAACTTTGATGTTTTCTAGTAACAAAGTAGCAATAAAACATTTGTATATACAATGGAAAAAGGGTTGCTTCATGTCTGCTGTCATATTACTCTTGGTAAGTTCTCGAGACAAATCTCAAGAGTATTAATTATAGATATTACCTATTATCATCAATCAGTAACTCCGACTTTGCCTTTGACATTTTTTTTTTGGACTTGTGGTGAGTGGGCTTGGATAAAATGATTTTTCAGAGGCTCTCAAGGCACTTGAAAACATCTTGAACAGTATCGAAGGAGTTTTTAAGGATTTTGAAGACGTGAACTAATATCTATGGACAAGGAGAATGGTTCAAGTTTTCCCCTGAAACTAATTCACAACAGACAACTAATCACAAGATGTTAACCACAGATTTATGAGCCACTGACCACGTACTTGTCACTAACCATGTTGTTATTATTATTAGCGACAGCTGTCAATCAATCTCATCTACATACAAAATCTACATACAATGCATAACACCCTTGTTTCGTCTATTTAGTGGTTTATACAGAGCTTTAACAATACTTCAAAAAAAAAAAATTAATTACATACAACATAAGTGTAGGGCAAACCACAGTTTTCCTCTACGCCTTTTATATGATTTAAAACATCCTTCTGTTTCGTCTTTCTCTTCTTTTTCTTCATCTCCTCCTCTTCACTCTTTTAACCTTCCCAACATTCGTGGTCTGTTTCCACACTGTGATTGTGGTGCTATTTTTAATGCAGCAGTATAGGTATAATTACCAGTGCAAACGTAATAAGGGGGATGAGAAGGCCACTGGTGAGTCTGTGTGTAAAAAAGCATCGTAAATAGTAAGTACTGTACACATTTACCAACATACAAAGAATACTGGTTGCATCCTGCGGTTCAGATGATAAGTAGTGATTACTTTCTCATCATAAAAGGTCTTTCATAATTTTTATTTCAAAAGACATCCCTTTTCACTCTTTCACTGCTCCCATCAAATACCAGCAGACGTTCCCAAATAAGAATGAAAGTTAATTAGTTTACTTTCTCTATACGCCTTTATTTATATTGGCCACTCTTTTGCTGTGAGACAAATTCCTGGATATCCCTACAGGTTCTCTAATTAATGTAATATCAGTGGAAAATTCCCCTTTGTCACTTCTTCTTGCTGGGAAAGTGGAAGGGTTACGGATTTAACACATTAATTCCCTCATCTCACCCCGGATAGGCCACGGTAGGGCTCGCATACATCACTCAAACAATTGATAAATTGGAACCAGGCCGTAGACCGGCACCGCCTTGACTTTGTAGCTAGTATTAGTTTCCACTAATATCACTTCTAAAATATATGGCGTGTCCTACGTGCATTGAGAAAAAGGAAATCAAGGGGGAAAGTACCTCCCACCCGCCACAATGCTTGGGGAAAGGCAATGCCTATAGGAAATATAATAAATGAGCCCTTCTATAAGATGACATTGTAACACATGCGGGAGAAAGTCCGACGAGCCCCTCGACGTTGTTCCTGCCCTTTTTGGCCAAAACGACTCCGAGCCACGACAATTATTACCGGTAATGGCGTATAGATTAGCTGGTTAAATGCCTTTCGGCAAGTATTTATAGCCTCCGTAAATAAACACGGAGTGCTGCGATACTGTGATATTTATGTCACATGGGTTATTACGGAAGAGAAAGCCACTTCAACAGCATGGAGAAGGTTTGACAAGCTCGTTTAAAATGAATTATTCAACTTTTACTATTTCCTTATCTATATCAAAGCCTCCACGTGTTCCAATAATAATTTGGAATTCAAGTTAATAATAGCTGCACCTAAAATACGAAACTATTTTTTTTAGAATTGCCCTCAATTTAGTTTCCAAATTTCGCATATATATGTATTTGAATCAAGGGGACAGAAATAATTGGACTTCAATTATTTCTTGTTCCCGATTACCCCATCCAATTTCTTCCAGGTTAAATATCTTTTCCATCCATCCAGTCCTTTCCAAAACAACAAATAAGGTTAAAATGGAGTTTTCTCCCAATAAATTCTATCTCATCCCTAAAAATTTTAAATACCTAATTATTCCTCTGCCAATGTGGAGTTACCATCTCTCCCCAGAAATGATGGCATGTCATCACGCGAGATGATTAACCTCTTTGATGCGTCCATGTCTCTCCCTCCCCCCGATGGAACGCAAACTTATACAAACGACTGTGAGACAAAATGTGCTGACAGACGACAAAGTAGTGTACACATACGAGATTTTTGCTTACCTATGGCGATATTTCTACACAGGACCTAACAGGAGAAAGCTGGTAAGGAGAAGAATTGTTATTGCTCGGGGAGCGGATATGACAGAAACATAATAAAATAATAATGTTGAAGCAATTTATTTCTTTATGTAATGGTTATATATAGTGACGACACATTGTTATACCCCCATTGAATAGAATGTATATATAAACACGGAAAAAATGTCTGGTGCTTGAAGGAAATTTTGTCAAAAATACGAGAAGAATTGGGGCAGAATGAACAAACCCTGACTATATTAATGTATACACATGGAATGTAAGAGAGCCTTTTTTGCTTCTGCATATGACACAAACCCTTTCTCTGTGTCCATGTCATTCACAAAGACTTCACATGTGGATTTTCTCCCTATGATTATACCTGATGCATAATACAACAGGAGGATGAGTTGGAGGAAAAAGAGCGGCGTCCCCCGCCGTCCTCATATACAATATATGAGAGAGGGAAAGGGAGAAAGAGAGCAAAAGAGAGAGAGAGAGAGAGAGAGAGAGAGAGAGGTGCAGAAAGGTAAATTTTAACTCCTTCCGTGCTTGGAAATTGTTCTTCCTCATAAAGCTATTGTAGTGGTATTAGTGGAGGAAGGCAAAAATGTATCAACAGAGAAAATGTGTAGTAGTAAAATAATAAAAAAAAAGGTACAAACATACATGAGTTCTGTCTCTCGCGTGTCCAACCCCATACTAAAGGACTAAGTGGAGAGAGAGACTTGTGTATAAAAAGCCATAGTTTTTTTTTGGCTTTATATTTTTACTAGTGCTAAAGTCCGTAACACACCCTCTCTAACAGTTCCCAACTACGGCTCCTAGCTACGACGACGACTATTTAGCTTGTGAAAATTCATATGATAAAGTTAGAGTTTTCTTTTTGCTCATATTTAGGCAATGAAATCGACCCATTTGCACTACAGTTTGTTATCATACGTGTATGTGGAAGTTCTAGTGTGTTGGAAAGAGTGCATCAGAATTGCGTGCTTCCTCCCTTTGCCTTCTCTTTCTGTCTTTTCCCTTCTCTAGTAGTAATTCTCCGTAGTGTATATAGGACGGTATCTTCTAACGTGGACACGATTATACAAAAGTTTCAAACAAAAAAAAAACACACACACACGGTTTCTACCTTCAGCGACTATTCCAATGTTTCCCTTCGTCGACGACGACGAGAAGGGGGAAAAAAACATATTGCCTTTCGGTCTCCGATCTTTCTCTCTCCCGACTTTCTACTACTGAAGTAGTGGCAGTGATGGTAATACCTTTTCTCTGAAAGCAACAGCAGGAGGATCAAGAGCTGGGAGAGTGAGAGTGAGACAGAGAGAGAGAGAGACGGAGAGATAGTGAGAAAGGGGAAATACGAAAGGGGAGAAAACCCGTAAGGGAATTGCTTTCTTCCATTCAACTGGACATAGTAACTCCGGCGGTACACTCAACAACACACAGTGGATTTTTTTTTGCCGCCAGTTGTAGTAGTCGTAGTGGAAGTAGCGGTGTCTCATTTATCGAGCGTTTCCCTCTCACCGTAATAAAAAAAAAAAGTCTTCAAAAGAAAACGGAGGAAAAAAACAGAGGGAAAGTACATATTTCCACACTTTTTGCGGCTACAAAAAAAATACTCTTTTTTTTAGTACTTGAGAAATTATTTTCTCTCTTTCCCAATCTAGTCTATATAGTGTCTCATATTTTCCTGGTGGTGACACATTCCATTTTTGTTTTGTTCTCTCGGACATTAGTAATTTTTTTGGGGGACAGATTCTTCTGTTATTATTCTTTTGTAATCTTTCATATCTTTTGAAACACGTTGTGTGCTTGCTGTCATAATAGAGGGAAAGGAATCATGAGGAAGTTCAACATTTGCCCTTCTCTTTTCCCAATGTCCTGTCACTACGAATAAAAGTTCCGGTGAGGAAGAGAGAAGAAGCTACATAGGGATTTTTTTTTTTTTTGCACACATAAAATCGGAAGCCACAAAAATAACATTGAATCTCACAATGTCAGTGCCAGCCTAATTAAACGATCAACTGCGAATAGGTGAGTTTTTTTTCTTTTATTTAAAAAAAATGTGTATAGTTTATAATTCCCCATAAACCATTTCGTATTGTTGTTATCCGTACCTTGCACTCCTAATTGTGTTTACCTGGAAGCAAAGGGGTAGGACGGGGCTGTTTATATGCATGTAGAAAAACACATGATATAAATACACATTATAGCTACCCCTCATTCCTTTTGTACCGGAAGGACCTGAAAGAATTTCAGAGAGTCCATCAATCCACACAAAAAAAAGGATGGATTGTTCTCGGGATGCTCACAAAAAGCACGTGTTGTGAGGCGAACTCTCGTTCGGCTTTCAACACTTGTCCATCCATACTTTTGCACCTATCACATCCCGCAATGTGAAATGTGTTGCTATATATAGACGCCGAAACATACAAAATACCTATGGGATGTAATACATGAGGTTGAACAAAAGCGGTGTACCGTTGTCATTTAATGTGTAAGAGAAAAATAAACGATTGCCCCTTTATACAATATATTCTCACGAGCATCAATACAAGTGGATCACTTACAATTACAAATAATTCCACTTGACTTTGGGCAGTTTTAGAAAGGGTTGAAAGGAAAAGACCTTGGGGGAATATCAAACTCGTGTGTCTGCTTTAAATTGCCTTGCATTTTGTTAACACAATATTCACACAAAATAATAAAAAATAATAATTGCTACAAAAATATTTTTTTTCACTCTTTCCTCCTCCTCTTCACCTTTTGGTTGCCCTGAATCACTTAATTTGCCCTTCCCGACCGGCGTGTAATGAGTCCTTTACACGAACTTCTCATTACCATTTTTAAGGTGAACAATTGTTGCTGCTCTCCGTGGACTGTTTTTGTTTTTCTGGAGAGTCATTTGTAGGGGTAAAAATAAGGATTCGTTATCAGTTATCGTTTTACAAGAGAGGAAATGACTCCGAGTGACAGGGGTAGAGAGATATATACACAGAAATAAAAACCGAAAGAACTAGAAAAAAAATCAAAACAGCCCTCTGCTCTCCTTAGCTTCTTGTAACAAATAATGGTAATAAAAGCATAGTTTTTCAGGGCTGGAATGTCAGGGAGATTTATGAGACAGGAGATAGGAATCGTTATGGGAATATCAGAATATATCCAGGTATGACCTATGCAAGTCAGATTACTTTAGGAATAAGCTACCTCAGAAAGAGATCTTGCATTTTTAGAACTACAAATTTGTGTAATAGAAACGAGCCTCTGGGTTGCGAGCCTTTTGAACAAAATCCTTATGCTAACAAAATAATCTCATGGAGCATGAAAAAATTCTCCTTTGCAATTGAATTTTAACAAGGTACTTACATTTGCATTTTTGTATATTGTCATGACCTTGCTAAAATATGTTGGTTTCCTCATATATTTTGACATTAAAAGTATACCTACACGCATATATTTTAAGTTTCCGGGAAGAATTTTTCATTCCATCTTGACAACTTTTTTTTTCCAGTCTATATAATGACTTTTACCATCGCGGGGTTGGTATCTAGTTTTTTTTTTGGAAAAACATTTAAATTAATAGATACAAAAAGCAAATAAAAATAAATTTTTATTACATCCGTTCTTTTTCCTTCATGGTATATGTGGTAGTTGTCCGTATGCCTCCCGTTCATTTTTTTTTTCGGCGAGGCAGTATGCATATTCTACTCCTCTACAGTAGACAGCAGAAAAAGCCCGAGAGCGTGACGTTCGTTACGCTCATTTAACTCCCGAAAGTCGGGAGTTGGATGGAGCGAACGCTTTTTTTTTTTTTACCTGGCAAAAAAAAACATCTCTTATATTTTTTGTGAACGTATAAAAAAACATCCCAGTGATTTCATTTTCTGCTCCTCCATTTAAAATGACATTACAGGAATTTTCTCTCCTTTTCTGCAAGGAACATGTGCAAAGTACTTCTACTTTTATGTGCAACAAATCCTTAAATAGACCTAGTTGATTTTTTTTTCCGCAGCCCGCCTCTATGAAAATTATGTATTTTACCACAGCCACGTCCTGTGGAATTTAAAAATGGTTCCAAAACATCCAGAAACTCCCCGGGTATCACTTCATGTACGTTAATACCAAGCGTTTTGGGGGACATTTATTTTCCCGTTAAATATCATGTACTTGTGTAACACATTGTGTACGTAAAATGCTGCAGAAGCACCATGAAAAAAAATGTATATAATACAGGAGATAAAAAGGACCAGTGATATTTTCTGAGGAAACTACCCCTAATAAAGTGCACCTATTTACCTTTCCGAATGAATGTCTACGAAAAAAAATTATCTTTTTGAAGAGCATCCATATAGACCAAAGTGTACATAATTTAAATGCCCTCATTTCTTTGCTCTTCAAATTGTGCGTAAAAATATTAATCTTGGGCTTTAGACAGTGACAAATCACTCACAACGGGGAGGATTTCTGACTGCCATTCATCACCATCTAACTTGTGTGGAGTGTTATGTATGTTGAAAATGTAAAGAAAAAAAGAGTTATTCATACCGAAGGTGCAATATTTACAAGGAAAAAACACGGAAAAAAGATATAAAGTTGAATAAGGTGCGTGTATGTATGTATGTGTACAGAGTAAATTGATGCTACTTTTCGGAAGTTGTTGAGCGTGACCATTCCTACAAGGGACTAGAGAGAGAGAGAGAGTATATAATTTTGGAGTTCTTCGCAAGTTTATACTTGATAGTGTGCCCAATTAAAATGAGGCCCACAAGTAATGTACCTACACAAACGGTATGGGCATGGGCCTAAATAAATCACACTTTTCCTCTTACATTTTACAGAATGAGAGAAACTGTGAAACATTCTCAACTCAAACCCGCACTTTTCTCTCTCTTGTCTCTCTCTCTCTACCTCTCTTTCGGCATTCTCCATCCTCTTTGAAAAAAGCAAAAATATTTTATTCATTACAATTTCCCTGGCATATTACAGACTTTTTGAGTCTTATTTATTTATACAAAGTAGTTCCTTCTTTTGTAACAAAGCTCTGCGTCTAATTTCATAATTTACTTTTTGAAGGGCGAACAGGAGCATAGCACAGTGCAAACACTCTTGTTCATACGAGACATGAGGGAACTTTTATTGACACTCAACTATTAAAAAGCTCATTTCGCTTTTTTTTGAGAGAGAGTTCCAGTTCTACAGCAATTTTACCTTCATCCTCCTTTTGAGTTCTTCAATCTGCCGTTTTCTCTCTTTTTTTCTCTCTCTCCTTTTGTCTCTTATTTCTCTATATTTCACCTTGTCCTTTTCCCTCTGGCTCTTCAGACACCATTGTTTTCTGTCATTGCTCTGGCTCTCTCCCTTTTTCAAGCGCTTACTTTTTCTGTCGTTCTTTTTCTCGCACGCATTGTCCCTTCTTTCCTCCATACTTGTTCTCTTATGACTCTTATTATTATTTTTTTTGCCTATTCATTCTCTCTGTTCCTCTTTTGGCCTTTCTCTCACTAATGTGTTTTGCTCTTTCTCCTTGTTTTATCCTGGATCTTGTTTTATCTCTGTTTTATTTTGTCTGTGCCTTGCGCCTTTGTCTCACTTTTTTATGTTTCTCTCTCATTGGTCGGACTTGTCTAACTCCTTTTTTCATTTCCCGTATTTGGTGTTTTACCTCTCATTCTCCCTCATTTCTTCTGTTCTACTCTCTCTTTCCGCCTCCTTTTCTTTCTTCCCTGTTTCTTCTCTCTGATTATCTTTCTTTCTCTTTTTGTCTTGCTTTCTTTCTTTCTTATCTCTTTCTGTCTCATTTTCTACCTCTTTCTTTCTTTTCTCATTTTATCTTTTTCTGTCTCGTTTCCTCCCTCTTTTCTCTTTCTTTCTCTCATTTTCTCCCTCTTTTCTGTCTCCCTTTCTCTCTTTTCTCGTTTTATCTTTTTCTGTCTCGTTTCCTCCCTCTTTTCTCTTTCTTTCTGTTTCGCTTGCTCCCTCATTTATCATTTTCTCTTTGTCCCTTTTCCCTCTTTTCCGTCCCGTTTCTTCTCTCTTTCCCTCTTTTCCCTTTCTGTCTCGTTCCCTCCATGTTTCCCTCTTTTCTCTTTCAGACTCGTTTCCTCCATGTTTCCGTCTTTTCTCTTTCTTTCAGACTCGTTTCCTCCATGTTTCCGTCTTTTCTCTTTCTTTCAGACTCGTTTCCTCCATGTTTCCCTCTTTTCTGTTTGGCTGTGTTTTTTCCTCACTTTCTCGCTGGTTCTTTCGCTTGTTATTTTTCTCTGGTGTTCTCACAGTCTTTCATGCTCTCCAATGTTTTCTCGATTTTCCGCTCATTTTCCCTCATAAATCTAGTTACTCTCCTTCTTGTACACAAACAAGGAAACTTAATTACTTTTCTCCGTACTTTACCTTTGTGTACATCATGTCAACAACGAAAGCCCTGTTTGTGAATCTTTTTGATGCAAGTGAGTTTTTGATTTCCGGTGGACATACAAATGGGACAAGTTTTTATGTGGAAAAATAGGTTTCCCGAAGTTACAAAACCAAAGCTACTTGTCATCAGCTTTTAATGGGTTTTAGGAAGGAAATAAGCTATAGAAATTGTATTGACAAAACCACCTTTTCAGTACTTTCACTGGAAGTCATGTATGTACTAATACTTCTTTGTATTCTCCACCTTTGACAACCATGTTGCCCCAGACGGGTCCCTTTACTCCTTTCTCCCATTCCTATTTTGATGAATTCCGAATTCAGAATTACATAGAATATTAATGTAATGGTGTTTCCAAGAACCTTTCCGTGTGTGAAGTCCATGTAAGCCTCTTACTTGCCTCTACAGTGAATCTCACTTTTGGAAAGGCCATGTTCCTTTTACCTGGATTACATTTTAATACATTTACTCTGCCAAAGGGTTTTTTCCACTAATCCCGTCATATTTACTCCCTTGGAAGATTGGTGATAACTGTGTTGTCTTACTGTGATGCGGAAAACATGGGGTTTTAATTGAAAGAAAAATCTCTCTTCATGATCTCCGTCTCTTGTCATGTTGTTGAATCTTGTCATGTTCTCGAAAATGTATATATTCAAAAGATCACTTGTCAAGATCAGAATCGCGGATAACCCAAATGTTATTTTGTATTCGCTATCGCATTAATAACTATCGAAAAATCAGTAGAATAGTTGTATGTATGTACCTATAATCAGATTTTAGTTTTATTTTACAATAACTTCCGTTTCGTGTCTTGGTTGTCACACGTGTATACATATCTGCGAACGAGGGAAATATGTAGCAACATTATTTGTGTACTTGTACCTTTTGCCAAGATATGGGAAAACAGCCTGCCAAAGTATATTTGTATAACATGCCGTGAAAACTCCCCGTTTAATTGATTGCCTTGCCTTTCAATTTCAATTTAGTTTTGTTTGATGGGGGGGGGGGGAAATAGGGTGGTACTTTCTCCAACCCCCTCCCATCAAACTGATATTAGTCTCAATAAAGAAACATGGACGGGCAAAGGTGATTCCGTGGGAATATATCCATGTCCAAAGGTGTACATGGAAGCTCTTGGATAAATTGAAAATGAGTCTGCCATTTTCTGAATGTATATATATTATAGAAAAATGAATGGAACATCCATTTTCTTTTGGATGATGGAATAGAATGAACATTTGGTCGGTTTTTTTTTGGTGGGTGTTACAAAGCATATATTTAACAGTGGTTTACTAGAGTTTTTTTGTCCATTTCCCCCACGGAAACTGGTAGCAATGTGGTTATCTGTTGACTCCCACGAAAAGTACTCAAATACATAATTTATGAGCCACACATTTCCCTTTAGTTTCCCTCGGTTGTTCCTCCGTCAATTTATCCTCCCTCTCCCTCATCCAAACCCAGAAATTTACTGGGTATTGATTACTCTCGTGTCAGGCTCCTCCAGGCTATACTTTCTCCCCTCCTCACACCCATAACAACATCAGATTTTGACAGGGAAACGTCAAGATGTTGCCTAAGGGTCATTTCTTTTCACATTCGCGTGTGAACCCATTTGGAGGGAAGATAAATAGCCATTTCCACCGCCACACTCCATTCAGGATACATATGGGCATTCATTGGAGTCAGTGAGAACACATGTAAAGCATTTATTCTCATCAACCAGAGTGTGTGGCTATAATAAGAACAGTGCCGACAAAACTTTTCAAGCTCAATTTCGTCAGGTCGATAGAGAATCCAGAGGAGACTCTACCCGACATTCCACAAACAAATGGGCGGTAGAGGAACGGCAGGGGAAAGCACGAGAAAGTATGTGGCAGTAGCTTTAATAATAAAAAAAATGCGAAAGGAAAAGTGAGAAGCCACAGGAATTGTTCATTTCCCACACTTTTGATCAAACTTAATGGTTATTAAGCATACAATGTCCCTTGTTCCTTTGAAGTATTAATATTGATATCACAAATTTTGTATTAAAGGGACCTCAACTTTTTGGATCAAAAAGGGCTGGAGTTTTCCTTCGATTTTCAAGGTTGCGTCTGATCCGTTGTGGTGCTTTCTCCAGTTAGGTTTCAAATGTCCCGTGTTCGCATGTCAATGTATGCTTTCCCACAGTGTAAAGAGATCAAATACTGGTTTGTCACTCAGTTAATTTATTGATCTTTCATCCTACTCATTCACGCAGATCTCACATGCTACAGATATAACAGTAGACCGAGAATAAGATTTTCGAGAATAATTTTCATTCCATTAGGCTTTAGTATGAGAAATTTACTCTCTGACAAAAATACTGGTCACTAATCCTTTTACCATGAAAATTGAGTGGCACCTATTTCTATGTACAAATGTACACAGTTTAATTCCCATATTCCTTCCTGTTTTGTCACAGCTAATTTTTGAACTTGACACGAAAGGTTTTTTTTTTGCTGCTAAACTTAACACGAAAGTACGGTATTCTGGTATTTGCCTTCTCTCACGTCAACCAATGTCATCATAGTGGCATTCAGACATGTGGAACAGAGGGCGTAGTCCATTAGGAAAGAGTATTTAGGTGGGAATTTGTTACTTATGTGTGAAATTTTTGCATATATATAAAAATATGCTACAACCCATATTTTAATGTACTATATAAAAAAGTCTTGGTGAAAAGTCAAAATATTCCCCGTGTTTGGCAGTTATGAGGAAAAAAATGTCCGGATATTCCGGGAAATGACAATCTGCGGAAGGGGAAAAAATGTAATTAAATTTGATTAATCTGTTTTATTTCAATACAAACACAGGGCAGCTCATCAGGTCCGACTTGATCCATCTCCGTGCTCTTTTGTGATGTATGAGAACGCTAAGGTTGAAAATGAAATCTTACGTGTCCTTTGGGAGTTCTCGACGCTACACAGCAGTATTCATGCTGTCCATCCTCATCACAATGGGCTTCGTCACTACCAATATCTTCTCGACGAGTCGGACTTACGAGAGCAGTAAGTGGCTATTGTTTTAAACCACAAAGTAACCACTATTTTAATTTGTCTAAAAAAAATAAAAATTTCCTGTTGACAATCCAGGGATAGTATACGAAGGGAATACGTCAGCCAAATGCATACATTTACCAGACTGGCAGACACAATTACTACACGTGGCCAATAGGAATTCCCTCGCGGCCGGAAGGAAGTTCAACTCGACTAAACATTTGATATTGGGCATTGCCAGTGTGTACAGGAAGGAGAATTACCTTCGTAGAACACTGTCTTCCTTAATACAAGAGTCAAATGAGGAAGAACGACGGGATGCGGTTATTGTGGTCTACCTCGCTGATGCTAATCCCCAAAACAAGTGAGTTTAAATTAAATTAAACAACTAATTCCAATGTCTGCCCAACGTATGACATGTTACATAACTACATATGACAAGCTACCGGGCTTGTTTTTTCATTATTGTATGATGGACGAGTACAAATTGTCATTGCAATATGAATTTGTCGGATGTTATTAGTAGTACAATTAGGAAGTAATTTCGTAATTTGTGCCCTAGTCAAAACCAACTTGCTCTCATTCAGAGGGATTTTCACCAGTACATTGAGTCCGGATTCATCCATGTCCTGGTGGCTGAGGGAGACATTTATCCCTCACTAGAATTTGCCTCAACGAAGCGTACATTTAATGATTCCCTGGACAGAGTTAGATGGAGAGCAAAACAAGTCATAGATTTCAGCTTCTTACTGGCCTACGCTCAACCCCTGGGAGATTACTACTTGGTCGTGGAGGATGACGTGGTGGCAACAAATGAGTACATCACCGCCATTCGGGATTTTATTTCCTCCCGAAAGGACAAAAGATGGGTTGCCTTACAGTTCACAGGGTTCCTGGGGATTGGGTTGCTATTTCGAAGTAAAGATTTGTCCAAACTCAATCAGTTCCTCTGGATGTTCTACCAGGATCAACCAGTTGATATGCTTATGAGAGAGTTTATTAATATGCAGGTATGATTTACCCCCTCAAATTGTGGATGGGGACTGGATAAAATTGGATAATCAAATATTATATTTTGAGGATGAATAATAGTATTAATAAAACTTTACAGTCACTTTAAACAGGAATAACCATGTTGTCAGAGAAATAAAGATAGGTAAATTTTTCCGTGTTTTTTTGTGGTATAGATTCCGGATTCCAACGTTATCGTACGAAGAATTCCATCGTTATTCCAGCACATTGGGGTACAATCAACACTTCCCAACAAAGTGCAAAAATTGACGGACAATACCTTTAACATGGCCAACCGGAAATTTAAACGTCGGAATCCGACAGCGGATCTTGTTACGTCAATGAAAGTAAGGGAGAATATGATTAATGATTATATTTTTTTTGTATTTATGGAACTTCAGCCATATGGTGATTTTGCTAACCTTATTGGACATTTTGTGATAGGTCTACAATGACTTTGTGCCAGAATACGCTTATCGATCTACTCCAGGCTTTTTCTGGGGGATCGCAAAAACAAACGACACTGTGGATATCGTGTTTCCTACTCCTATCAGCATTACTAGGATAGTTGTGATAACGGGGATAGTAGAGCCTAAGCAAAAATTTAAAGACCAACTCAAGGACGGAGTTCTTGAAATTGGATCCAATTTTCAGAAAATGGTGAATAACAATGTAGCTGTGTGTGATAATTTTCTAACGGTAAAAGCATTCAAAGATGGTAACGTGGACTACAACAAGAAAATTGAATCTGCACAGTGTATTAGAGTCAGGGTTGGAAGTGGACAGAAATCTTGGGTGATAATTCGAGAAATTGAAGTTTTTGTGTGACAGTTCTGGGTTCGCAATAAAGACCACAAGTTTTTTAGATACTCAACTCACGAAAACCAATGAATGTATCATCCTCGCTCCACGGGAGGTCTGGTACCGACACCGACTCTGACGACAAAAAAAGTCACTTTCCGTGAAAACAACTGGCATATCCATTCTCCGTCCAAATTACGAAATTACATTTCACAGGAGAAATACACAAATGAACTACTCAATTAACTACTGTAACTGAGTCATTATTTAGCGCTCGCAGAGAATCAGCGGGTGCGCATCATAATTAGCGCTAAAACCAAGTCAAATATAAAACTGAAAATCCTTGCATTACTGTCAGTAAAATGTTTCACAAACTTTTAAGGAAAGCGTTTTTGTCAGGCTATAATTCACAAGAATATTTCTTGAAATTCAACAAGACTGTAAAACATATTTTCAAGCTATTGCAAAGTACACGATGCAACAATTATGTATTACACATGTTTGTATGTACATATGTACAACGATTACGCTGGAAATTGAAATCAAGTAAATGTAAATGGCCTAGTCCGAAAAATATTTTTGTAAAATTTAGATACTGAGAAATGAGAATCCTAATTCACATTTTCAAGCCTAGTGCTCCTGGTCACACAATCTATTATTGCTTAAAAGGCGAACTGAACGCCCCAGTCAGTTATAAATATATGTATCACATACTGTAATAATGATAATTAACAGTAATATGCGGTAAAACCAAAATAACAACAGTTTTCTTGTTTCATGAAGCACATTATTTATTCTAAACAATGACGTACGTATTGTCCACATTCACATTGCACTAGGTGGGCATGTCGACTCATCTGATCTGCTCGACGCCAGTCAATAATATACCATAAAGCAGTTAACATCAATAAGAATGTAATTGTAGTTACATTATATGATGAATTTAACCGGCACCTAAACTTCAAAATTTCACACGCGTAACGACTCACAAACAACTTACGCTAGTAATTGTATCCACAAATCCACTGAGTACACCAAAACGGAACTTTTATTACCTAATGCACATGAAGGAACTCGTATAAGGAAGGTCTAACAGAGAACAATGGCTACTGAATAATTTTGGGTGTGGTTAGGAACCTACAGGTTTCACTTTAATTACCCAGGTACACCTAGCATTTGCACTCAGTGACAGAAAATATTCCCAATCAAATTGATTATCTTCAAGAAATTTTTGGTGGATAACAGACTAAATTAATTAACACGATGGTACCAAAACGATTCTTACTGTTTATCAGGTGCATTGTTTTTTAGCAATTATTGTTGATCATACAATATCATAAGTATGTAGCTATACTATTTGAATACAGCTATTCAACAGTAAACTATAAGACTATAACCTAATTATATTGTGAAGATAAGTACAAAAATAGAAAATCAGCTAACTTCTGCGCACCATGTTGACATCTGTGTTTACATCGTTTACAGGTGGCTTCCGTTCTTATTAGCGTTTGATATTACTATACGCTAATAACCATAGGCAATATTCTTTTCATTAATAATTATACACACATAACTTGTAAACTCAGTTTTCGCTGTCAGTTTCTTCGAAATATGGGATATCCGGACATGTGTGTGATATCATTACTTTTTCGATTTTACTGGACAAAATTTGCGCGCAGCTTCTTGAGATCTACAAAACAAACAGCAGTTATTTACACACAATAAAAATGATCATATAAATAAATAATATCTCTTGACTTATTATTTCTACTTTTCGTCTCGAAAGAATCATGCTCAATACCTTGCTGTAGCCAATTACAAGCTCGTTAAGCGAAGGCATTTTCGAAAATGCCATGCATCCTGTCGCATCTGAAAATTTTCTGCTGTCTTCCTTTGGTCGCTCACGCGCGATGTTCGTATAATTTATGAACAGTTTGTGTAAATCTAAAAGATACAAGTGCACATATTTATTTGAGCATAGAACCAATCTTGTAGCAAAAAACAGCATCCAAGAATACGAGTAACGCATCTTACGTTTCCACCTGGTAATGGTTGGAGCGATGCCCGAATAGAACCCTACACTGTTGCTAAACCACACGCCCGCACGTTCTGATGAGGTAAGTTCTCGATTTATGGCGTTTACGGTGCTAGGTGGGATTCCCGTGAACACTGAATCAATCCGGCTGACATTCAGCGCATATTTGATATAGCATTCTTCTAGATTCGGCCAACATGTCCACAATACTGGATATGCCCCGTCAACAGCTTTTGTTAAACTTAAATGCTTAACATTTGGAAATATTGATGCCGCTCTTGTTATGGCCATAGGAGTTTCAATATACCCCACAAGTACTAACTTCTGAACGTTGGGATTCGGGCAGAAAACGTCGTCCAGTGCTAGTATCGTATCCAGTTTTGACCCAAAGCCTTTTTTCCCACCAACAATGCATAATTCTCTTAGCTTGGGCACATCTGTGCCGTACCGAACATTGGGTACAACATCGTGGTTAGAATTCCTGACTATCTTTAGTCCAGTGAGATTCGGTAGCGTTGGAAGATTAATATAAGGTCTCTGCGGTGCGGTGATTTCCAGATGTAGATACTTCAAATGAGACTTTTGATCTCTGAGAATTTTTTCAACTGCTTCCAATATTTCCACTTCTTGGGCCTGATCGAGTGGCTCCGGTAGATCCCACAGAGTGAAATAAATACTGCGAATGAAAACAGATTTGGCAGATAACCGTCCCATCAACTCATAAACAGCAACGTTGAAACTGGTGAATTCGACCGCTCTGAGTATATTGTCTTTTTCTAAATTAGCAAATGTTTCCAGAATTCCTCGCTGCACACTTTCATCCCCTCCAAGTCGAATGTGTGGCACTGCTTCTACATTTGGTGCCAGAGACAACAATCCTCGTAGCAATTTGTACGATGCTTGAAAATTTTCTTGTTTGTGAGGAGCGAAGTGGATGTCAATAATCTTCAGTTTGTCCAAACGCTTGTGTGAATTCATCCACGCAGGAAAAACATTTACAGAACAAGCCCAAATTGGCGGAATATCTTGTAGTCTCAGTATTCTAAGATTGGGTAGAGCGTATAAAATAGTTTCGCGAAAAGAACTTAGCAAAGCCATGTCCTCCCGATTCCACTCCAGCTTTAATTCCTCTATAACTGGTCCGTATGTTTCCAGAAAGTGAACAATAGTAGGATGACAAAGGTCATTGCCAATAAAAGAGAATCGGGTGAACACTCTGTTAGAGCTGGCTTTAACTATCCCAATAAAGGAACATATCTCATGACTAGAAATAACTTTGACCGATTTCGATATCTCATGATTTGCCGTCGTAAGGCCCGTCAAATCAAATTTTATCATTTTATGGTGAAGCTTGATCTTCTTGACGGCTTCTATATTCCAGATTCGGGACAAGAGGCGGAAGTTGATTAGATCTTTCACGGGCAAGAATTCCACGATCTTGGAAATTATCTGCAAATATACAAGTGTTTCTGTATCAAAAGAAATCTCGAAACAACTTTTTACGAAGAGAAACTCATTTAAAGTAATTACTACTAATAATCAGGTACATACCAGTCCGTTCGTAAAGACTTGTTCCAAAATATCTTTTCGACACAAGGGTTTCCTTCTAAAACTAGGTCCTGGCTGACCACACGACGAACGTGCAGTCGGAGGAATGCCTTCCTCTTCATCTTGATCACTATCGTCCTAACATTTTTGAACGCAACAATCATATTTTCAAAATGCATTAAATGCTATACTTGAAGTTTACAGCTAGAAGCATGCATGTCAATGTCAACAATTTGATAAAACAACTCGTTTTTTAAAGTAGCCTACCTCGGACGTTTCTATTTGCTCCGTTTCAAATTCTTCCGATAATCGCCTCTTTTTTGCTGCTCGATGCATCTCCGTTCCTGCAAAGAACAAAAAAAAACAATGTCATTATAGTTCAATTCTCACTTAATCTCACGTGCTGGACTAGGAGTGGGATTCTAATGGTCGTATCTCTAAGACAATCAACAACGTAGTTGTAGCAGCAGATGTACCATGTACCAGAATAATGACAAAAGGCTATTCGGAATCCAACTGACATAAACTAGTTAGGCAATGTAAATCTCAAACGAAATAATTTCAGGGATTCCCTGTAACATACAAACAAATGAAGGTCTGCCAGCACAAAACACTTTTCATGTATGTTCGAAGAAAAGATATAATAGAATCAACTTACGTAACATATCGATCTAGTCATAAATGGACCATCAAGTTCCACTATTACGTCAATTCTTACAGTGATTCCACTTTCAAACACAGCGTTTCCGTCTCTGACTGTCTTTCATTACTTTTCAACATTAACACCACATACCTGTGATACGTTTACAGCACACACATCCATACGGCTTTTTAACTTGATTCAACAATAGACAGTCCCCCAAAAATACCGGACAGCTACGGATTAATGAAAATCTAAATGTTTTCCATCACGACACACATCACACCCCCAACCTAATTATTAATCACACAGTCCTTTACAGAAAGAATCACGAATATTTGTGCTCTCTCCGTGATTCACAATCCGATATCTTTCACCCATATACTCTGTCCACTCTTTCCCTTTAATGATCCATCCACATGTTCCTGCTTTATTTTGGTCACGCCATTGTCGTTATACTGCAATAAATCAACGACAAAAAAAGCGATAATTGATGACGATATACGAAATATTGACGGTAGGTGCTCTATAGAGCTCTACCCTGCCGCAGTTTTTTGTTACCTGGGAGTTCACTAATTAAGCTTTTTTTTTGCTTAAATTCGATTTCTTCATATATTTGCATGCAGATTTGAGAAGTGAGAGACGGACAATAATTAAATAAAAGCAATCGACTTTTTTTTGGTTCAAACGCACTAAAAAGGTTCTAACATTTCTAAGTTCTATAATGATCCACCACAATGTAAACTCCTGCGTTTCTTCTTTTTTTTTTTCCTTTTCAATCAAACCCAGCTGCGATCTGCACAAGTTCCTCTTCTCGTACACAATAATAAAGAGAAAAAAATCCAGAGGAAAAAAGGATATAGTCAGAGAGAAAATATAAGACTGCCAAAGCTGCCATAATACGAATATTGCGTGTTTGTGTCAGTTCTTGTTCTTATACTGCATAACTATATATGCATATAGATTCATATTAAATCTCCATCTCCTTTTATATTTTACATGCGGTTATACACAGAGCATATATGATCCGGCATATGCTTATATTGTACATTTGAGCCAATAACCCAAGGTAACCCCCTGCCCCTGCAGTTCCAAAGAAGAAACCGATAGGGCATAGGTATAGATTTATTATAGATTTTAGATTTACATGAACAAGAAAACAAGATTCTGTGCCCCAAACACGTGATCGATTTATAGACATTGAGTGCATTGAAAAACATCGATTTTACAGATTTCCAGAATTTTCACTATATGTCATATGTTGATTCCAAAAATTTTTGGGAATTCTAGAAATATTTCCGAGTTTTAGTGCGAATCTAACTCAAAAAATCCATGTTGAATCTATTGTGGGGAATAGCCAACTCCAATTCAATGGTGGTCAAATTCAATTGGAGTTCACATTTAGTGTTCCTTATGGGTTCAAGTTCAATTTGCTAGTATAAATTTTGGTACCAAATTCAATTTCCGGGTATAAATTTTTGTACCAAATTCAATTTCCGCCTTTTCCGGGTATCAATTTTGGTGTCAAGTTCAATTTGCGAGTATCAATTTTGGTGTCAAGTTCAATTTGTGAGTATCAATTTTGGTAACAAGTTCAATTTGTGAGTATAAATTTTAGTGCCAAATTCAATTTCCGAGTATCAATTTTGGTACCAAGTTCGATTTACTAATATCAATTTTGGTACCAAATTCAATTTCCGAGTATCAATTTTGGTACCAAGTTCAATTTACTAGTATCAATTTTGGTACCAAATTCAATTTCCGAGTATCAATTTTGGTACCAAGTTCAATTTACTAATATCAATTTTGGTACCAAATTCAATTTCCGAGTATCAATTTTGGTACCAAGTTCAATTTACTAATGTCAATTTTGGTACCAAGTTCAAGCATGTTCTAGTCTAAACTACAAATCTATGGCATTCTAAGTATGCTGTTTTTTGTTTAGCATATCCGCATACCGTGTCCATTCTCCATTTTCATATGTATATATGATCCATAAAAATACACAATTTACTCATCCAAGTAAATTGGCGAGTTCCTATTGTGAATTTGCCAATTGCGGAATTTGGAATGCATTGCGAATTCATTGCATTTGTGTGGCAATTTGGCACTTGATTCTTCTTCTGCATGCATTTATATCTTTGTATGTTAGACTATGCTTCCGTAAAGCCCTTTAAAAGCCCGAATTTATTCAGAGCTTATAAGGCTTGCGCCGGACGAAAACAAAACAGAGGAGCTGTCAGTTTATAGGATTTTCCAAAAATAAACAGTATTACATGAAAATAAAATGTATATAAAATAATAAATTTCAAATGTAATACAGGGCAGCGGGTAGCAATGGGTTTATTTTTACCCTTCCTTTCCTAGTGCCCATGGCTATACACCGCATTTTGTCCGTATGTCAACAGCCAATGGGGAAAAATTCATGATTTTATATCACTTGAATTGGACAATTGTCATCATAAAAAGACATCTCCAAGGGCTTGTGATACTATAATACATATGTTTACGCAAATAAAGCAGAATAAAAGACATTGGATGGGACAAGGGAAGGTTTATAATCAGCTAAATTGAAGTAAATTGATAGAAAAGGTTCCATCCATAACATCAAACGTTTCCATGATCCCAATCCCGCAGCCCTTCCGGTTTACGTGGCCAAAATATGAAAAAAAAAACACCGAGCAAAGTA
This sequence comes from Disparrhopalites patrizii, assembly GCA_034698585.1. Lineage (NCBI taxonomy): Eukaryota > Metazoa > Arthropoda > Collembola > Symphypleona > Sminthuridae > Disparrhopalites > Disparrhopalites patrizii. The sequence continues at coordinate 39,664 of JAQGBT010000249.1, forward strand.
TAATCGTGGCGTTTTAACAGATGAACACTGTGTAAATCCTCCACCATTATTCCTTTGAGGAATGAATCAGAATTAGATTAGAGATCATCCCACCCACATTCACATCTCCGTTTATTCCCTGGGGGGAACGTTTCCTTGGTTAGCTATAATTCCGTTTTTCGGCAGATTTGTCTTTTGTTCTCTTCAGGGGAGGCGGAAATGGGGAAAGCAAACGCTTTATCAACTCTGTAGAGCCTCTAAGAAACAAGTTAATATTTCAAATGGGTATACCTATAAGACAGGTGTACGGGTTTGGAAAAAAATCGGCAAAAAATGGATCACCGCCTTGACAGCAGATTCTTCATTATTTTTTATGAAAATGTGAAAAATGGCCGACTATTATACCACTTAAATTGAACTGCTTTTCCTGGAACACATCACTGTTGAGGGATTCCAAATTGGAAATATTACGGGCGTGGTCATGCATACGAAATAAGAATATACATATTATAGGCCTTCTTCTCCTTTTGCCCTGCAACCTGCAATGCCTTTCTGCCTTTTTATATACCATTCACGTATATGTGGTCAAACGGCATGTACTTTTACACACAACATACAAAATCCGTTTTTTTTCTAACATTTCTTGGTTCAATAAAAAGTTTGTAATTGATTCTCGTTCGTTAAAGTTTTTGGAAAAAAAAGCATTCACATTCTTGCTTATTCTTATTCATGCAGTCAGTTCGGTGTAGTGTATTTAAAGAGGAAATGACAATGAAATGGACAAAAAACGTTTGCTACCCCCTCTGGAGGTCAGAGCGAGAATAAAACCCTGGAAGACGAGGCCTTTAAGAAGAAGTTGAAAGTTGAAGAGGAAAAGCGTATTCTGAGAATTTTTGTTGATATATACTCTTTAACACTTGTACATATATACATATGTATGTAGATAAATATTATAAATATTAAAAATATACTTAACATATAATATGTGTATTCAGCAAATTCAACTGGTTCAATACTATATTCTGGACATCTCTTATTATTGTCTATGTACACCTCCTATGAAATTACTAGTAGAAACAGGGACAGCCAAATTATGCTTTATTTTTGTCAAAACATTGTGATTAATAGCTGAGAAGATTTTGTGTTTTTGAAAAAAAGGATTTTTCTGGATCTATACAAATTTAGACAAATGGATTATTATTTATTACACGAGTAAGTACCTCTGTACTTACCTATTGTCAAAAATATGACAAAATCAAAAATTTAATTAAACCACCAAGGTTTGGGTTAATGTTTGATGAAGTAAAAAAGGATTAAGGCAAATTTTGTTTTGGGATTTTGGAAAATACGTATTTTTTGGGTTACATATAAATTGATAAAAGTTGGACAAACAGCGTTTCATGTAGTCATAATCATATCGTCATATGAAGGGTGTAGTTCAAAAATGGTTTAAGTTCAAATTTTTCAAAATACATAAAATGGTAAAATGAATTTAGTCCACGGGAGCTTTTTTATATTTCGAGAGGGTGCAATTTGATGGATATAAGTACATATTTTTATAAAAATTCATAATTTTCTAATTTTCTCCATTATGAACGAAATACGTTTTCAGCTCTCCTGAATACTTTGTCAAATGGACTTCACTAGTTTTTGAAACCCTTCGTACGTCCTAATTCTATAATAACGATGTTGAGGATAAAAGTGTGTTGATATCTCGAAACAGGACGTTTAGCCTACCTTTTCATGGGAAAGGGCCAATATTCATTTCTTAAATCAATATTATCAATTTGATGTTATGTATTTTGTATAACTATTAACTATTGATTGAATTTAAAATACAGATATATGACTATCTTGAAAGTCGAGGTCAAGCATCTTCTGTTCCGCAGGCAGATGCTTATTGTGAACCACTTCAGTAGGCGTAATAATTGTAAGTTGTGTTGTAAGTACTTATATCTAATAATGCAAAGCACTTAAACAGCTGTCTACAATGCCATTGTAAAACAATCCCGTGTATTTCTGGAGAATGTCCAGTGACGAGCACAAAATAAAATGCATCACTTTAACGTTACCTTTTCTACCATAAATTTTTGTTTTGGTACTACTACAATAATCTGTGACCCTTCTCCTTATCTTATCAATTTCTATTTTAATTTTTCTTAATTATGTTACTTACATAGAAGGCATATACCGGTATAATCATAAATTCATAAATCAGAACTTATTCAAGCCTATCTGACACAGTAGGTAGACAGACTTTAAGATCTCGTGACGAACCTACTATAAATCCACAGGATAAATAAATACCCTGAGGATAAATCCTGGATATAAATAAATATATTTTCTGGACAATTTTAGGAAAAAATGTATATATTCGGTTTAATTAATCCTCTGCTTACATGGACAATCCTTCCATAAATGACTCACATCAGGGCCTTCGCCCGCGTTCATTCTTAATAGTTTCAGCCTAAAGCTCGTTAATTCTGTAAATTTTTTAATGCAACGGAATTTTTTACAAAAAAAAACTAATAAACTTGGAGTACTTACTTAACTGAAATCAATGCATGATCTTCAAAGACCAAAGGTCTGAGCTTCACTTGTAAAACGTGTCAAGTGAGAACAATTACGTTGTTTGCCCTGTCTCAGCAATTTTTGAAAGAAAAAAAAACTACAAAATATAAACGATTTGAAACGGCGTAAGAACATTATTAAATGATTATTTAAACGTTGGGAAAAGTAGTCCGGGCATGGTTTGTTTGTATTTTCATTTTGTAGTTGTCATCCATATTTAGTACGTTATACCATACCAAGAATGATATCTGATAACACTGATAAGCTGAAAATGATAACGATAACTGATAAACGATTCAACATGGTCCGCGAAGCTTGAATGAAACGATTTGATTGATTTTTACTCCATGCCATAATAATTATAAAATTATAATACTGTTTTTTCCACATAGCAAAAAAAGGAGATTCGCCCAAGGTTTGGCTCTCCTCTTTGGTTATGGCGGGGATCAATAAAATCTCTATATATACTACATGTAACTTTTTTTTTATTATTTTCTAATTTTCTATTAGTTTTATTTACGAAAACAAGCCAACAACACGGTTACGATCACACAAATTAGTAATGTCGAGAACTTCATTATTAATTTAGTTTAAACGGATTCAAATTATTTGCTTCAGAATTATATTTACTACAAAAAAAAAAATATAATAACATTTTCAACCAGTTCAACCATTTTGATTCCATATACCCCATCCAAATTTATCATTTTTTCACATTAAATGTGTTGGACTTGGAACACAATTAATAATATTTTACCAAAGGATATTTCCATAGGGGAGAAGAAGCACACAGAGTACTGAGTATGTGTGATGTGGTGCTAATACCAAATTTAATTTGCATGGTAAGTTGGTAAGGTCTATGATAGACTCTTTCTTTCTATAACATTTTATCACTCACCATGAATTCGTGTATTAATGTTAATGTGTTTTCAAAATGTCATACTCATTGTCATGCTTTTGATTGTTCAAATCCCTTGGTAAAACCAAGGCTGGAAATACTCAGCAGAAATGGTTATAAATTACAAATGTATGATGTCCGATTAGGGAAGATTTAGTGTCCATAAATGTTTGTTTTCAACAAAAATCTTGGTTAGTTCCACACTTTACCGAATTATGTGGTGATTGATTGGATTTTTGTTTATTTTTTTTTTGCAGAATAATAAGTGGGGTTCCCTGTGGGGGGATAGAAACTGCAATTAATTTGAGACAATTTATCATTTATACTTTTAAGCCATCGTAAAAGACTTTATTAAAGAAACAAACTCTCATCATTTCTCCTGGGGGGTTATGCAAGCTGTGTGTAAGGGTTTTTTAATACATTGGTTCAAGGAGTTTATTATTTTTCCAGTCCCCCTTCTGGGTGAGTATGCGTTTACATAGTTTTTCTGATTTCCGATATTCTTAGTTCAGCTTTTTATAACGAATAATTCAACGGCCACAAGTTGCAATTTTTTTTTACGAAATGCTATTGAATTTGTGTGTTTACCATTAACATCGTGGTAATCGAGAAGTGACACAGTTATTGAATCAGTATTTGAATCCTTGGTCAGTCTATGTTTACTAACCCGATAATCTATACATTGAATGATATTTGCAAAGATATTTCCTGCGTTGGTTTTGTATTTTTATGTGCTATGTAAAATTAACATCTGTGAAATACTAACTGGGTATTCAAGATTGAATTGAATGTATACTAATTAGGTTAATGTTTATGCCTATATTCCACAGTAATTTGCACACGTGAGCCGATACATTCAAGAGTCCTTTTTCGTAATTTTTTCTCTATTAAATACACAGATATTGTGTAAACTGCTTGTAAAGCTTTATTCTTCTGGATGAGCTCTACTTTCATGGAAAATGTGAGTGACAATTAACCTATGTTATGTATGTAACCAAATAATATTTTTGAACAGTTAAGCTTCAGCTACGAGCTCGTTATTAATGCTGGTTATTTGCTGTTTCGTTTTTTGAAAGTGTTTGTGTTCAGTGTTTTATCACGAAACTTCCTGTGATTTGCCCTGGAGCTCTCCAAATGTCAATGTGTTTGTGCTAGAAGCAATGTAGCTCACAATTTCTGACAAAATTATTCTGGGCAGAATAAGTTGCTTTTCGCGTTGGCTTTCACATAAAAATTCGAATAGTAATACTTTAATTGTATATTATGTGTATTGTGTTTACTCACGGAGCGTGCAACTGGAGAAAATATACTTAAGAAACTTGCCGCTTATAATAACTTACATTTTATGTGTGCACACTGGTGAAAAATCCTTTTCGAATGATTGCAAATAGTCAGATTGCAATCCGAATAAGAAAATATTTGGTTGATTTAGGTCATAACAAAATTTAGTAATTTCTGTGTTTTTTCTTACTTTGTCTGTACAACGTTTTGGACTAGCAACTAGATAGGTTTTGTAGTATCTACAATCTACGTTATTGTACATATACACTATATGTACAATAACGAAGAATATATAGATGTTAGATAGATTGTTAAAGAATTTACAGATTTAGTTGGCGTAATATTTATTCACACGTGTCATTCAATATATAAACGTAACAGTTCCCTAAAATAACTTATTATTTACGTTTCACTTTACCGTTCTCGTAGTTGCGAATTTGCTGAGTGATTTTTTTTGCAACATTGCTTGACATACTGTTTACTCCAATTTTTCGACTAAAGCGTAATGAAATCAAAAACCCTCAAAATGATCATTGGAACTTTAAGGACTTAGTCGCTTGTATTGCTCTGCTTATTTAAAATGTAGCTAAAGGATTTGTGCATATAGCAACTACTGCTAAGAAAACTGGCCACTGTGTCGACCAATTAGCCAACATGATAGCTAAGCTCCAAATGTGACTTTGTTTGCAGAACATTGAAGAACCAGACAAAACAGAAAAGCATCGTGGTACCAGAATGGCACCGTCATCTTCCGCGACTTTTTCACTTCCTTCCAGAACATTTGTCAAGACAGTTGTAAAATTATTTGCAAAATTGATACTAAAACTTTGGCGATGGGCATCCTCGTTTGTGGCCGTAATATTTTTTCTAGCTTGGTTTTATGGTGGAATTCTCCCATACCTTGTAGGATTTATTGCCGTTATAAGTAAGTTCTTGAAATCATATTTTTTACACATACCTGTAGTCAGAATATCATGTACGTGATTCGCCACAATGCGTGTTTTGCAATTTGTAGTCACTAGCAAATTCCAGAGATAATCTCATCCTTTTACTTTTTGTATACTTTTGCAGGCTTAATTTATCATCTATGTGACACGTTATTATATCAACCAGAAATACCTGTTGAGTCAAGATTATTTATTCCTTCCCCAAACTCGTGTAGTCTTCCGTATGAATCTTTGGAAATTCACACACCAGACCGAGTCAAATTGCATGCCTTTTTAATAAAGCAACCAATCACTCGCAGTTGTAGCACCGTCATCTACTTCCACGGAAACGCTGGGAATATAGGTCACAGGTTAATGACGCAAAACATTTACTCGACTTTATTAGATTTTTTTTAATGTTGAGAATTACAATTTTGCATAATTCAGTGTTTTGCAGTTCAGTGTTTTTGTTTGAATCAATCGCAACAAAACCACTCGTGGGAAACTAACCAACTTTATTATGGGCTTTAGATGCATAAATGATGCTATTTAGCTAATGGAAATGTGTCACAAATTTTTCCCGTGTTGGAACAAAAATAGATCCGAGGTCAATTTGAACCACGGCTCTCACATTACTCCAGAACGTCCGATTTTTATGAAAGGCTTAAACTAATGCTCGAAAAAATGTAGGGGGTATTTCAATAAGGAAAACGTTGAAATCCGAAAGCTTTGTTTGAGGTTTTACTTGCTGTAAAAGACTTTCATACACCCTAGGTCATAGCACAGCAATAGCTGGTAGTTGGAAACCATTCGGAAACCCCGAATTTCGAGCTTGTTGTGCATTTTCTTCGGCTCAGATTTTAAGCCTTTCATAAAAATCGGACGTTCTGCAGTCTGGACAAATTTTACGGCGAGGGCACGGTTGCGAATTTGACAACCTTTGACCCCTTCTTGCTCTAAACCGGATATTTGCATCGCACTTCCAAAGTAGCATTTCTAATGTATCTTTAACCACTAGCACAGAATAAAGTTGGTTTTGGGAGCTGCGATAAATGTTTTTTTCTGGTAATGGTGAAAAATAATAGCCTTAAAATATTTGTATTCTGTGCAGACTGGAAAACGCCAAGAAATTGTACTTGCGGCTCAAGTGCAATATTTTGTTGGTAGAATACAGAGGTTATGGACATTCTGAGGTAAACAGAACAAAAATGCCCAATGTCAATTACGACATTGTCTTATTGAAAGCCTACTAAGTTTCTTCAATGTATTTGCTTGTGTTGGGCACTGTTAGGGTACGCCTTCGGAAGATGGTTTCTATTTAGACGCACAAGCTGCATATGATTATGTGGACAACCGAGAAGACTTGGATTCGTCGAAAATAATTCTCTTTGGTCGCTCTTTAGGTAAGTACATTTCTGAGAGCCAAGAGGATCTTGAACATGAACATAGTATTGTTGATACGTATTATGGTATTACTTTTTAATGTTTAGGAGGAGCTGTTGCCATCGATCTGGCTTCCAGATGTGATTATAGAGACAGAATTTTGGCAGTTGTTGTTGAAAATACGTTTACTTCAATCCCTGATCTCGCAAAAGTGTTGTTTCCTGACCGAATCATGCGCTGGATTCCTCGTTTGTTTTTTAAAAACAAGGTAATTATCTTATAATACTTTTATTTTCGCTTTGACATAATTGTACCCGCGAAATTAGTTCTTAATACATATTTTACTTTCGTTTAGTTTGAAAGCTATCGCAAAGTCACATCTATTGTTTGTCCTACACTGTTCTTGTCTGGATTAAAAGACGAGCTAATACCACCAAAGCACATGGAAGAATTATACAAACGATGTTGCTCAAATGTAAAGAAAATGAATCGATTTCCGGAAGGAGGACATAATGACACTTGGCATAGTAAAGACTACATGTCTCGACTAAGCGAATTTATTCAAGAGGTAAAGCAATGTGAAGTTCGTTGAAGCTTCTTTACGCTACAGTTGTTTTACTTTTTCTTCTGCATTGTTTTAAATCACATCTTATTTGTCACATTTGTCGTACGTACATAACTCGCTATAAAGAGTAGTACTTAATTAGTCACACTTCTGTACATCCTTGTTGATTTTTTCTTTTCATTAGGTACTTACACAAACACTACTGAATTAAATATTAAAAAATGTACATATTACACTCGGTAACTAAATTAGGGCTCGCTCTTCCTTTCGTTTCTATCAATTTTCTTGCTTTGAAAATCATTTTACTTATTATGGTTTGTACACGCTAATTTATTGCAGTATTTAAATTCATTCAACCGTCAGCCTAAACCTAGGAGGTCATTTTATGTTTAATACTTTGCAGGTATTGGCGAATCCCAAAGACAGAAAATACGAGGCATACAGTGACAACATTGTGTAGACCTTGTGCAATAAAAGGAAAAGCTATTAATAAAAATTGAACGTCTGCAAGTGTCGCCGTCGCCAGAGCAATAATCTTTAAATCGTGTTAGATATGCGAGGAATTACTTCCTATTTTAGGCTGTGACAATGGCTCTTAGAGGGGTACCGGTATTGTTGACTTTTGTACCTGTACTGGAGAAACTCAGGGATATTGAATATGTATATCTTAACACTACATTCGCTACATTGTAATACCCGGTTGCGGTCATTCATTGGCATTATTGATTGAACCGCAAATAGTCGGGTGCAACTAATGCTAAAAGCGATACTCCTTCAACTCTCCAGCTCCACTTCCAGGTGAGAGTTTGCCATACATAGTGAAAAACAACATCAGTGACGTTGCAGGCGTTATCCTATAGTAATCGAAAATGAATGGATTGTATTTACTTACGCAGATTAATAATCGTATCCATAAAATAGAGACTTAATTCTTAATAGAGAATTTTAACTAATTCCGAGATACCGACATACAAGGTTTTCCAGTTAATGATGGATCACTGAGTGCTCAAAACGTGTCGTGTTTTTCATATTTATTATGTCTTTTACTTTTTCTTGCCAACTCGTGCACATGTTTGTGTTCAATATGAATCCACAATATATTGAAATTCCGCAGATATTGAGATTAAAATGATTTTCGCAACCAAAGAGTTGCTGGAAATAATAAAATTGCCACTTCGGAAGTTAATAATTTAACATGAATTGCAAATATTTTACTGGTACTAGCCAGCAGTATATGAAATAGCCGTGGTTTCACTTTTTTGTCGAGGTCTGAGTATGTGGCTATTAGGTATTTATTTATACGGTATGTTATTAGCTATTAATTCTTCTTCGGAATTCAGAACCATTCGTGTAATACCGAATGTTTCATTTAAAACCAAACCGACACTTACGCTTGTAACTTCTGTATAACACATTTTGCACAAGTGAACGTTACCTCGTTACCATGCTACGAAGTCAAGCTTTCCGAATTGGTAAGCCCGAACACTTTTTGCAGAAAGATGCTAAAAGTGAAAATAAAGAAAGAGAAAAAATGTGAAAGAAAGAGAAAAAAGTGAAAGAAAGATACTAAAATTCAAATTTATTTAAGGATTACATTCGGGCGATCCCATCTCATCCATACAGTCAAAATACAGTGCATCGTGTAGCTTAAATAATTTTAATGTTCTCATGACATACACAGCGCAGTTTTTTATAATTTCTAAGTCCTTAGTTTTAAATAACCTATAATAATTGTTCCGAGTAAACGATTTGTACTGTGGCATTAGAGTCGCACGATCAGAAAAATACTGAAAGTGAAAAGAAAGAAAGAGAAAAAAGTCGAAGAAACTACACAGACGAGAAGAGGAAAATGGGAAGATCCACTTCTCCGCGAACTGTGCAACCAAATGCACCTCCCGTATATTAACATGGGAAATTCGCGTCGTCTTTCTCTCGCCATAACTTTTGATCGGAATGAAAAAAAGTATACAGGTATACTTACCAATTCGAAAAAGTATACTTACCAATTACCAAAAAAGTATACTTACCAATTCGGAAAGCTTGGCTTCGTAGCAGTCTGACGAGGTAACGTTCACTTGTGCAAAATGTGCTGTACAGAAGTCACAAGCGAAAGTGTCCGTTTGGTTTTGAATACTTGCGTGTGGGGCTCCTACGGACCCATGATATTTTCTGTTCCCTTGAAGACCTTCATCTATAGGCTATCTAATAAAATATTTTATATCGGAAATATCATCGGTACGTCGTCGGTAGCCCTTATCCTTTATGTAATGTGCTCGGTGTGAAAAATATTTTAATCATCAACGTATAGTTTGGAACCGTGTTTCTCCCAAAAACCTACAAATGTTCTTAACTGTTTTATTTCGTAACATCGTAAATCCACACGTCACACACAAATTATTCATTCGTATAAACAAGTACAGTTGAAAACATTATTAATATAAGAATAGATGTAAGGTGCACAATGAAGCTCACTTTATCACGTTGTACACTTGCATAATATTAATGCATAAAATTAGGCAGTATTTGTTACTACAAGTACTATTTCTTCTTGCTCTTTTTCTCTTCCTCCATTCTTGCCCTTTCCTCTTTCTCCTTTCTATATTGTCCCGGTCCTCGGAGAGTGACCTTATTGTATCCTTTGATATCTTTCGGAAGCTTGTACCTCTTCTTGTACTTCCGTTTCAGTCCCGTGTCAACTTTAGCTTCAATGGCTACTATATCCAAATCACCATCCAGTTTGATCTTCTCCTGAATGGTTTGAGGTGTGTACTTGACATGAGTTGGATGTCGGAATATATGAAGAACGACGCTCAATTGCGAGGTTGCTCCCATTCCAAAGACAGTGTTAATGAGAAGGACACCAACAAACGTCAACATCTTGGCCCTTCGTTCATGCTCGTATAATTCGTAGTAATTCCACTCTTCGTGATGAAAAAATTGAACGACGTACGCTTCGATATTTAACATGGCCGCATACAATGACATGAGCGCCAACATTAGTTGAATCGTACCGAAAGCAATGAAGGCGTAATGAGTAAAGTGAGCATCCGATATTGGAGCCTGATAAATCAAATTAGATTCTCATCATTCCTCCCTGATACAAGATGTTATATATAAAGCTTTGTATTTTTGCAGCTTAACTTTGGAAACTTCAATAACTAGTAAAAAATATTATCATTATTTTCTTACGTGTAACATGATACCAGACATAAGCAACTGTGCCACAAGTAGAAAGAGGGCAACTTCAACACTATGGATTCTTCTTCGAAGATGGTAGCATGGGTATCCATATTGATGCCAATAACAAAGAGCTTCATAGGCAGCAAAATCTGATTTTCTAAAAAAAAAAAAAATAGGAAATAATATTCCATTACTTGTGACAATACATGGAAGCCAAGATGGGTAATTGTCCGGAGTAAGAATTACTTCGGTATGTCCAAACTAAATGTAGGAGGCAAGCCGATTCCCACAAATTGATCCACGTAAAAATGTGCTGTAACAAGTATGGCATACGCAAGGATCTATAAAAATTCAATTTTCCATTAAACACTAACGAAAGGGTAATATTTCATTCAATGGTTCCAAGTCATCTGAAATCAGCGTCATTCTGATTACAGAACACAAGGCAAGATTACTTAGTAATGTTTTGTGGTTATAAAAAATCCGAGAGGATTACACTTCTGGGATTTACCATAGATATGAGAAGAAAAAAGGCGAAAATGTAGCGCACAGACTCGAGCGTTGACTGTACTAATTTGCTATCCTCCTTCTCCTGTTTATTTAATTCGTAGTCGTCATCCTTTCTACTCGACATTTTCGCGAAATCCGAGATAACTACCTTCGGAGATCACCTCTGGCGGCAAGAAAAGGGTACTGCAAATGTATTAAGGAAATAAATGCTTAGTTATTCTGGTTATGAACGTGTGGGGACGACTTTGGAGAAGAAACTCAAAACAGAATGCCATTATTACATACATAACAATGGAATATGCTTGAAAATTAGTAGCACTCTCTTTATGTAATTGTTAAGTACTCACTTGTTTAAAATTCAATCCCAGAGTAAGGAAATTCACATCTACCACGATTTCCCAACAGTGGACGAGGGCAAGTCTGCGCTAATTGCTCCCCTCGCACCTAAAAGGAGCAATCTTGAGGACAGCAATAATGGCGGACCTCTGCCCTGGAGTAAATGCGTTGCAAGATGATGGCGTTGCCTTCGATTGCATGCAAACTCCTCGGATTCCAGATCTTTTCGGTTCATTTTACGGAGTAAAAGAGCATTAAATTTACACACCAGAAGATTAGCGCCAAGCGTTTCAGTACGGCAGTTCGCAGGTGTGACATGGTATAGACAAACGTTTGAACGCCATGACTCAGGGTCAACTCAAGGGATAAAATCATGTAGGATTTGCAGAACTCATCGTAGTTGAGAATTTGGGAAAGTTTTTGAAAACAAAAGCAAACGAAATGATAACTATACTATTGCTGCAAGCGCAAGCTGAGGATTGGATTTTGGCGTCACTTAAAAGACTTAACACGTTGTTCCCGAAATAATTCCCGAACCCAGAACAGAAAACATTACTGTGGCGCCACTAATTGTGTTTTGTGATTGTGATTGGTAACTTACCTTCAGTGGAAGCAGAAAGTGAGCAAAACTTGTAGATCTTGAAAATCAGTTTTGCGCACTAAATAATGCAATGCAATGAATAGTTATCCAGTTATCCCAGTAGTCCATCCAGTTTCCACAATCCATTAATTCCATAAAAGAATCACAGAACTAAGCAGAGAACGACGAAAAGGAGTTTGCTGAATAAAAGATAGAGACAGTAACAGTTAACAGTACTGCAAACTGCAATCCGCAATACGTACCGTAAAAGATTTACGGTTTCGCTTTGATGTTGTGGTTCGGCAATGGCAGAAATTAAAAATAATTAATTATTTGCTTTTTAACGATTTCGATTCGCTGTAACAGGCTTCGGTACTCGCTACTACCGCAGTACCGCAGGTTCAGAGTTGAGAACCACAAATCACAACCAATATAAAATAAAATAGTTCTTTATTGATTTTGTCGATGAAAAAACCCAACCCAGTTCGATGAGTAAATACTAAATACAAATTGACATGATTCCGCATCAATACATCTGTTGTGTTTACACATAAAACACCATCCGGATTGAAGCCTAAGCAACCTTTATGCAAAATCTTGAAGGGCGCAGTTTATTGTTAATTACAATTACACTAACGTATTGTTTGTTGATGAGGGCGAGTTTCTAGGGATTTTCAGAGCAAGTTCCTTGCATATATACCCGACGGGGAGGAACGGTCAGGATGTCTTCGGGAGCAATTATTTTGTCTAGTATAGCCGAATAGCAGCGTTTGGATTCCTCCCGGAGGGAACCACCTCGAAAGAATGCCTCCGATTTTAGTCTTAGTATAGTCTTATTTTATATTTGCATTGGGGGAGAACAATGGGGAATGCTACCACTTTTATGTCCTATATTGCAGCGATTGGATTACGGGTCGAGATGGAGATGTTAATAATCGAGTATAATTTGTATCCAATGATGCTATTCGGTTATGTGAGTACATGTATGACTGTATGAGGTTCGTATTTTCTTAAGAGGTCGTGGAAGGAGCATTGATAATGGCTTTTTTTAATTCTTTCACAAGTTTACCTTTCTGAATTGGCATTTAGTTGCATATTTTTATGAGTCCATAAAAACGCGGTTCTTCTCCTTATACCGAAAACATAAATGACGTTAACCGACATTGTGGGGTATGTTCCACAAAATGTTCTAAAGGCATATCCAAAGGCATATGATGTTCATAAAGGTAATTATCTACAATTATAAGTAACGTGGGAAGTGGGAACATTTGTTTAACTTTAACTTATTGTTAAATCCTATCCAGTCGAACCAGCGCCGGCACGTCCTCTGCTGAGTTAGCAATTTCGCAATTAATAAACACCGCATTCAATTACAACAAGGAGATTTATTTCTCCCGCAAATAAATCTCTTCATTCCAACTTACCCCATTTAGAGTTAATATTTCAAGAGTGTACAAACGAACAAAGAATCCATAGTCCAATCCATAGGTGTTTATATATTATACAGATTTCAAAATAAATGCAAAAACTTGATCTTGTGAGAAACTCAAAGAAAGGACCGTTCTGTGATTTTCATTCGGGGGCAGGTCAAGCACTCCGGCATCTGTTGTGTGTACTGTGGGGCGAATGTTGGTATTTCTTCACCACGTGGCTGTAAATATTTGCCTTTTAGTATAGTAAACTACGATCAAAGGAAAAAGCTGATCACGGTCATTGTCATTATTATCATATCGTCAACAGTCGTGACTTTCACAACTGTAAAACTAAAACCTAAAAAGCAAGGGATTATTCCTTGAATTTTGTTTACATTATATTACACACAGACTAAAAATAGAAATGTGGAAATATTCTACTTCCCTCTGAGGCTCTGATTCACTCTCATTGTCCGTGCCTCCCATATACGAGAACAAGTGGACGATAATAAATGTGTTTACGTTTTTGACCGTTTACCGTCATTCTTATTCTGGGGTATTACTTTGGAGAATTCAACTGGGTGACGTTCTTTTGTATAAATTATCCCAACTGTCGGCTTTAACCCGCAGCAAATAGTTTTTTCTGATATTTTGAGCTGCAAAATATGTTATCCCTTCCATTTGAAACTGCCTCAAACAACGAATTCCTAATGACTCAGAAGAACATTCCAACTGGGTTTATTTGAAATACTGTGAAACTGGATGATGCCCACGTGTTCATACATTTTTCCAATTTTGTATTTTAAAATTTGTTCAGCGCAAACTCGGATTGTGGGGAAAAGTTTGGTTGGTAAAGAAAAGCTTTAATGCGCAGAATCTCCCAAAGGCGCATCTTCAAACGCGCTCCAGATCATTTTGTGCTTGTTTGTACCAGATTTGTCATCAAAGCCACCTGTACCAATAATTCCAAGTTTAGGCAAATTCGGTGCTCGATTTTTATACAAAATGTAATGATTTCAGATTATATATATATACACTAAATGTGCCAAAGTGCGAACCCCGGCCGAAGCTTGAAGAAGTAAATAATCGTGGTTCGTGGTTAGCATTTACTAATTTAATGACGTTAACATTACGTATTTACTACAATCAACAAATAATCTTTTAGTCAAGAGTTTTTAGTTTTACTATTTTGGTATCCGTATTATAGAACTCTTAACAGTCAAAGTGAAACCATGCTCCATTAAAACTCGTGGCTTTTGCTGTAAATACATTTTATTTATTCAGTATTATATATATAATATTGCATAAGTGAAGTTGCAATAGTCTATGATTCATCATTGGTTCGTATAGTTGAAGTAACTATTAAATTGAGGTGACCCTATACAACTTAAGTAATCAATTAGAAATAGTACAGTGTAATCATATTAGGATAACGGTTACAATAAAGTAGTAAGTGGATTGATAGTAATCCGGGTGAATTATACTGGGAGTACAATGAATAAAACAAAAATTGTTCAAGTACTACATTGCTACACGGATATTGTGCATGGAGGTATTGCCAGTTGATTCTTTTCGAAATAGATAGGACCAAGTGCCAGTATCAGGCAGTCGTACCGAAACTGGAGTGGGAACCATGTAGGCTGTAGGCCCATCTATAAAAGTACATAGGGCTTTCCCTAAGGATTTTTTGTTACGGTATGCCATTGTATCTTCTATTCCTTTATCATCTCTTTGGCTTTTTCCATAGGTTTTGGGTTTTGGTGTATCGTCTCCTCAATTGCTTGTTGTAATACTAAAATCGCCAAGGAAGTCTGCAAGGAATGGAACAAATTTGGGTGAACAGCAGGTAAATTCAACCAATATGAATCGTCTTTTTTTTGTGAGTGTGAGTATTATAATGTGTGATTGTTTTCAATTAACGATGTACTTGTACCCTTTATTTGGGAATATATACAAACAGAATTCAACTTCGACATCACTCTACAAGAAATAGGATTTAGGATTCTCCCGAATGTACAAAACGACTACTTAAAATAATGGTTGAACAAGTGCTGGTGCAATAGTGTCGAACACAATTTAGTTGAATTTGTATATTTTTACACGGAACACCCTTGGCGACATGTAACACCGTCACGCAAGAATCTTGTAAGTAATTACCAACTGTAACGTAATTTGTCTAACTAATTGTATATCCGGATTTATCCCTACAAATTAGATCATTTGCTTGTGCTGATTAATTTGGGGGTATATAGCTTATGTGTTCAGTGTAGCATATCTAACAATACCTACTTAATTGTTTAATTTAGGATTGATTTCTTTTCAGAATTGAGCATTCAGATTATTTTGGTTTGTAATTTGTAATATAATTTGTAAAGTTTGTCTAGTATTTTGTAGAAGAGCCTTTGGAAAGGTTGTAATTTACTTTAGTTTTCGGACCTTTAGAATGCTTTGGCCTTTTTTATTATAGTTTCCAGTGACTGGAGTCAAGATGACCAAAAAAGTTGCATCAAAAATAAAAGCCAGTCACTCGCGCACTACCAATGAACGGACAGTCGTAGTTACTGAAAATAATTATTGCTTTGAGTCGTGGAATTATTTTTGCGTGCTGACATCAACGTGGTATTGTACGTGAGAGCTAATTTGGCGTAATTGTTGATCTATAATAATCATCAGTCAATTCTTTTTTGTTGAAGATTGATATACATAAATAATTTTGCTTTGGTAGTTGAAATAGTAATAGTTATGGATTGAATCAGTATACTTAATACTAATGTAAAAAAAATATGATTTCTTAATGTCTTTCAGGCGTGTGAAAGTCGTTAGTGAAAAGCCCGACATTTTAAATATGCCAAGAAAGAAGAGACGTTATCATAATCCTAGCACCAACGGCGGGCTACATGATCTATCCACTGCTAATCCAAGTCTACCCCAAAGGATGCCACGTTCTTCGATGTATTCAAACTTAAATCGTTTTGTACATAGAGAAAGTCCAGGTGTTACTCCTTTAACGACGTTTCTAATACTTTCGTTTTGTTTACTCAGTTTGCTTTAATTTTTACGGAAAATTCGTTTCAATATAGACTAAGTCTCAATGTTTCCCTTTTAGAGGTGGAAATACTCGAGACAAGAATAGTAAATCATCCAGTAGCTTTGCAGCATGATCAGAGAAGTATTCATTGTTCCAAAAGAATAATTTCAATTCCTGTTGACTCTTGCAACAAGTCTGTCACTTTTTTGGCGGAAGAGGTTGTCGACAATGAGATTGAAAAATTGCCTTGCCTGCCAGGTACAGTAACGTACAATACTGATGTACTTCAGACTCGCCAAAGTTCAGATAGCTGTGGCGTTGAAGAACATGATGAAATTGTATTACTAGAGCTTCCATCAAGTGAAAGTGAAGGTCACAGCGACAGTGATTCATCCCAAGAAGTTTCGTTCAAATATTTGGAAAATAATAATCGGGATCATAGAGGCTATTCGTGTAGCTCAAATGCTTCCACCCCCGTGCATCAAGGAAATGATTGTGAAAGTTATCAATTATTCACCGAGGCAACAGTTGAATACATAACCCCTGAAAACCCAACGATGGATGTCGAAGTGGTGCAATTATCTGGTGATGAAAGTGATATTAAGGAATCTTCTGGGAACGAAGAAGAGCTGGACATGGCTGTTATGGTTCATGATTCCAGTATGGTATTCCAATCAGACGGTCAGTGTTTAGGCGATGGCTGTGATCACAATTTCGATAGTAATCTCACGTTACAAAATAATGTAGAAGAAAATAGTCAACTTTATAATATTTTACGTGATATTCCGGAGGATGTTGATAAAATCACGGCCATTAATCCAGAAGGATTGAAAACCGAGGAAACTTATTTTCCTGTTGGAAGTTCGTACGCGACTGCGTCAGTAAACATTGCTTGTTGGGAAGATCCTTCCATATCGAAAGGAAATCCGATCGTTGTGGATGGACATCCAACTGGTGAGCACTATTCGCAATCAACCAAGCCTGCCGGTGTGAGTTTTAATGCAGTTAACTATATACGTGATGTTGGAGCAGATTGCGTCATGGAGAGTCAGGCAATAGCGATTTCTGTACCTCCGTTAGAGTTAGATAATGAATTAGATAGGAATGGTCGAGACTATTATGAAGCGAATTTCGACGAATTGGGACAAGCAGGGGAGACATGTGTCGGAGAAAGTAAACTCGAAAAAGACGCTGACATTTTGAGCGATTTCATTGAGAAAAATTTTTCCAGCTCAGTTACGGAAGAGAAAGAAGACATTGAACTAAATCTGTTAGTTGGGCCTGACGACTTGCAGTCCTTGGTTGAAGCGGAAAATACACAAAATGATTTATTTTCTGAAGAGATTAACCCATTGGATAGTGTAGCTAATGATGACTTTGACGGTAAAAGTGCGTGTGTTGTGGATATAATTAATAGTGAAAACGATTCGCAAGTAAATGCAGCTGATGTTACCAAGCATGTTTTGGAAAGCTCTGATGCCAAGCAGAATAAATTGGATGACTCGGTAAATGATTATTCACATATTTCTGTATCCTCTGATACCGAAAATTCTTCGGGAACTGAAAGACTGCCACACAAGAATAGTCCCTACCCAATCGATGCTGATGCAGAGGAGTCAGAACCCGAGAGTGTAAGGAAAAATGTTCGACATTCTTTAAACAAATGTGCAAAGATTCCTCGAAGAGAATTACGTAGTTCTTCTGGAGATTCAACAATGTCATGGAGCTCAGGGGAAGATCCGTCCGATGTGAGGATAAGTCCAAAAGCTGCAGACAAGAAGTATTTCCCTTCAAAATCTTTGCGCACAAAAACCAGAAGGAAGTTGAGTACTGATTCGGAGAGTGCATCAACAAATGATGAGGAACAAAAAAACATAATGGAGGAAATCGTAGTGCATGATTCAAAACCAGAGGATAAAAATACAAATACAAGAGTGATTGCATCCCGTGAAGCCAAATCTACTGCCAAATCGTTAATTATGTTAAAAAAAGACTGTGGCGACTATGATAGCTTTAGCTTTGAGTCAGAAGCTGAATATATAATTCCTTCAAAAAATGGGAATAGTTGTGCTTCATCTAATAATGCTAAAGATGCAAATGTTCTTGATGAAGTGAATAGTGTTGATAAGACTGCTAGTTCTACAAACTTTAAAAAAGTTAAATACGACACTGCATGGAGTAATAATGATGCATCTAAAAAATATGCAAAGAACACTAACATTAAATTGGACGGCGTTTCTTCCAAGCCTTCCGGTCTTCCTGGCCCTTTAAACAAGAAATGGATATATAACAATGAGCACAGAAGTATTCTGTATGGGGTGAGTTCTTTTTGTTTGGCAATAATTTTAGACTTTTTGTGTGTATTGTGTAATTGTGTTTACTGTAGTTTAACGTGCGTATGTAATATGTACATATTTACATATAATATTATATGTATGTGTATTATATTAACTGTAAGATTAGACAACCTCGTACCTGTAAGGTTGACGTATAATCGAAATTATACGACTTCTGGAATCCGAAGGGTTAATTGCTCTTTAACTTGTGAGTATCCCAGCAGGAGCTGGACTGCATGAGTTACTGAGGCTACTTATTTAATTTTTCCTATGTCAATCGTTGTTCGTAATAATGTCAGCATTTGACTGTCTTATTAGGATGGGAAATTTATCGCTGAAAGAAGAGACATGGTCCTGATTGGCAGCATTCATTTATGGAGAATACTTACAGCAAAAATGATGCTTCAAAAGTTCATTCCTGTGCAAATCGATGGAAGGGATTGTCATTGTGGAGTAGACACTGTGAGTTTATATTTTATTTAATTAACTTACCATTTACCATGACTTTGTAGGTCGTGGTTTTGTAGGAGGTACGGGTTGATATCACTTAATTTGGAATAGTTTTGTGTCAAACTAACTAACGGGGTGGTTTATTCGTTGCAGTTTAAGCGCTTTGATAAAATGGACGATGAATTTTACATTAAATATCAGCCCGTTCTAGTGGATATGCTGGTGGATACGAGCGAGTACCAAATCGGGATATATTACAACTTGTGCAAAAGTTTACCGTATGTTCTGCTAAATGCTTTAAAACACAATTTCACCGATTTAAACTTAGAATTCACGGTGCAATTATTTTTTAGGCTCCTAGGGTACTTTTCTTTGACGGCGAATCTTTTTGATAACTTTAAAAAGTTCCTGTGGCACATGGCTTTACGTGCTATGACTGATGCTAGCAATATTCGGCCATTAAATAACTTACAAACTGGTAAGAGTTGGATTCATTGGATTGTTGCCTTCTGCGCAAAAACATGTGTAAATATCGAAGCACTAGCATGTACAATGACAATGTGTGTATATGCTAGCGCAGTAAATGATTAATGATTGTTTCCGTGTCCCGTATCCGGTGACTGTCGATTATCTTTAATACCGGCATCGGTTTAGACAATTGGGCAATATTCACTAACGATGCCCAACCTAATAATGGGACTGGTAGTTCATGGTTGTATGTCGCAACACATACTGCAATTAAATTACCATGCGTTTATTTTTTCCTGAAACTGTGCAGCTGTGCACAATTTCAGGAAAGCACCGTATCATAAAACAAATGTGAACAATTGTAGCTTCATTAAGACGAAACTGTCAGGGTTACCCCAATCACGGAAATCCGACATTATTGTCATTTACTTATCCCACATTTAATGTGCTATGCTGAAAGTTCTGTATACATTTCCAGATGACCCGTTGTCACCTCAGTCAGCTGTCTCAGTGATTGAGAGTTACGTGCAATCCGTCCTGGCGGGTATTATGTTCAGCAAGCGTTGGCCGGAATCCACAATGGTAATTAGTCCATTTTTAGTGCTAAATGAAGAAAAACAAAAGTAGAAACAGCAAATCGTTTTAGTATTAATAACACTCAATTACCATACACATTTCTATAACTGTAGATGTGCGTCCTAGAGTATCCTAATTTGAGTTTGACCAAAGCTGGGGTGAAGAAGAATGCAGTTTGCGAAGCTTGTGCAAAAATAGGAAGATCGGGTGTCGCAGCATATAAGATTTTCTTTTATGGAAATTGCTACGATCCTGATACTTTGCTGTTGACGAACAAAGTTGGTCCTCCCATGCCAGTGAGTGGAATTATACATATTATATGCATACTCAACCAATGTTATTTTCTTATGGAATGTTATGTCAGTGTGTTACTATTTTGTCTCGCAGGACTTCCAGTTTTGTTACGCTTGTCCTTTGACCCTGAAGGCTGTTCATCGTCTAATTCATTACAAATATTGGGTTTACGTTGCTATTCGAATGAAGCTGCAGCAACTTTACAGCCAACTGAAGCCTGGCTGTGCTTGTCAAACTGAGCAAGTTTTCGAGTTCATCGTGGGAGACTTTCATTGGACAAAAACTGTACGTATTGCTTGATCTCAAATTATCCAGCATCTAGTCATTTACATTCTTATTTAGTCACATTTTATTATTTTCATGTTTTGTAATATTCGAGCAGATGTTTTTCGAATTTCAAACTATATGTGGAGAAGGAATCCAAGCGAAGGAAAAGGCAGATAAACAAGAAAAAGTCATAGGAAGGAAAGTCGGGAATAATTGTAGCCCGGTAAAACTTGGCAGGCCTAAAAAAATAGTTGGGCTGACCGACGCAAGTCCTGCGAAGACCACCGAGATTCCGAATTCAGTTCCCATGAAGTCGTCATTAAATGACCTGCCTGTAACGAATTACTTGCAGAATAATAGTCAAAACCTGTCTATTTATGCAAATGACTAAACCGTGAATCTTTTGACATAGGTATATGATATTGCATGTATGTATGTACATACATAGTAATGCTTATATTTGAACTTTTAGTCAGGTTGCCATTGTTTACACCATGTAAATGCTGTGTTGTAAGTTAATTTCGGAATTATTATCGCATAGGTTTGTTATATTTTTTAAAAATTGTACCCGCGAGTTATTTTATATTGCATGAAACATGAAACGTTTTAAGATTTTTGCGCTATTTGTACTCCGATGTTTTTAAATCGGAAGAAAAAAAAGTTATTAACTTCGCGCCAATCGAATAGTTGGTGAGGTTAGAGGTGACTAAAAAATTAGAGTAATCACCCAGATCAAAAATCTTATCCTTTGTATCCCTAATAAATCTTTTACAACGAGGAAACGCTGGTACAGTCTTTGCAACAAAAAGAATAATGTCACTATCGGTTCATAAATTATAATTTGTGAAATATTATTCAAGCTATGTATTATTCTAGGGTTTCTTGTACTTTTTCATTATCTCCAAGTTCGCTTAGGAAACATATTACTTCTTTGGTCCAACAGAAAAGCTATTATTCATCGGTGTGTACATATATCGGTGCCTATTTTAATCAATCAACAATTATTTTTCCTTTTTTCAATGAGGAAAGTTTTTTTTACTGCAAATGAAAGGCTTGGAAAATAGTTGTGTGAAATAACATGTTTGGTTCTGGATACAAATGTACTGAGCTTTAATGAAAGTTTATATCTAGGAAAACCATCAAAATTGCAAGCCCTTAGTTACGTAATTATTAATCATAGGTCGTAGGTTAATAATATATGTACAATAAAATATGTATACAGCTAGGCAAGCTATACATATACATACATACACTTAGTCTGATCTGAAGAATGTCTTTTATTTAATTCTTACCAGGTGAAATACTCAATAATAGCTTCCATATCGGGTAAATTAGTGTTGCTGCTGTGTACGATTATGACCATTTGCAACCTGTATATTGTATTTATATTAACATTTATATTCGTACACAACCCACACCGGCAAGGTGTCCGGTATTAGTAATACAAGTACATGTATTTACTGTATTTAGTATTTACATGTAGTAGGTATGAAGAGTCAGAATCACTTTCGCAGTGTGTAATTAATTCAAGTTCATACTTTTATCTTTTACCTTTTCTATGGATTAAAGTTCATACTGGGGAACTTGGGAATAAATCAGTATTTTTTACATTTAAAACTTTGCCGTTGTTACCGTTAAAGTCTTTCGGGTGTTGCCATTTTGCTGGTTTTCTCAAACCGTTGTACTTTGCACTACATGCATAATATACCTGTTTTTAATAATTTTAAAATATTATTATGTGTATGTAGGTATAATCTACAATCATTGCCGTATAAAATGTATTTCGCCTTCAGGACTACTTCTTTCCTCTTTTCTGTAGCGTGTATGTAATGAAAAATGAAAACAATCAAATGTTTAATATAAAATATGCGTAAGCAATTATTTGTTAATACAATGAGTCATTGACACTGCCTTAAATTATAGAAGTTTCAAGAAAATTATTTATTGTATTTTTCCCAAATAAACACATGCAATTATTGGGTGTTTCGTTTTCTGATTGTGATTTCATCAAATGTTTAATGCACTATAATGAATACGTTTGCAACAAAAGAATTCTATAACACAAATATGTATATTTGTGTTGCGTCTGTGCGCTTGTTTTAAAGTTAAATGCCCCCTCCAATATGTCCACTTTTTAACTAAACATTTATACAAGTATTTAATTAATAATATACTAATTATTGGTTATTATGTACTGCCATATACGAATACACTGGTATTACAAATAAATGTGTGAATGAATGCGTGAAATATTGTGCTTGCTGACAACGGCAAGTAAACATAAAAATAATAAAGAATCCTTCGATTGTATGTGTAAGTGCATTACAAGATACCATTTCTTAGTTGGAGCCGTGCCATTTGGCTTGAAAAAAATTCCCAGCGTAAGGATTTCCTAGATCGTACTTGGCAGCAAAATCTCTGATAGAAAATTTGCCTCGGTAGCGGGCCGCACTTTGATCCGCAAGAATTCGTGGCTCATCAAATTCAATTTTGCCTGGTTGTTCAAAAAGAATAAATACGTAGCGATGGAGTCCCGTATCCTTTGGTGGTCCTGCTCCTCTGTAAGCTGTCAACGTTTCTCCAGCAGAGACGTCGTCTCCTGGAATATTGCCCACAATCCAGTGTTGCCAAGACCTGTATGTTGCCTGTCTTCTACTTGGTGCATCTGGATCTACCTCCACAAATTCATTTTATTATA
>JAQGBT010000250.1:0-63398 GCA_034698585.1 Disparrhopalites patrizii
GCAAAACTATGTAAAAAGAATATGCGTAAAACGGAAATAAAAATGATGCAAAAAAAGGAGAAAATAGTTTCCAAAGAATGCCAAATTTATTTAAAAATTAAGAGAAAACAGTTCTCATCGAAAGCAAAATTTATTTAAAAATTAAGGGGAAATGATTTTAAAGAAAGCAAAAATTATCTAAAAATAAAGGGAATATGATTTTTAAAAAAGCGAAAATTATTTAAAAAATAAAGGAAAATGATTTAAAATGATATTTATAAAGAAAATGATTCCAATAATTCCGGAATTTTATTCAGGTATAAATGAATAATATGAATGAGTTGCAATAACAAATAGTCTAAGAAAGTATCAGAGCAAATCCTGCCTGAAGGGCACCTGTAGGGTTGGCAAGGGATTAAAATTTCAAAAGAGAGCCAAGCTGGTGAAAATAGCATTTTATCCGGGATTTTTACTCTTAATCTCCATTCTAGATTGTCTGGTATCTAAGCATACCTTTCACCCGGCGTTTGGTCCCGTTACGTCGGAAATAATAAAAAACAGGGAATCAACATCGTGCATTTCAGGGAAAAAAGCTCTCGTACGGATGTTCAACACAAACACATTAACAAAGTAATTTGTCCCATGCACGAACATTAGAAGAAAAAAGGGTAACAAACAAACAAAAAAAGGCTTGAGAGAAAGAGAGAGAGAGAGAGAGAGAGTAGCCTAACATGAATGTGCGGGATCAGGAAGGCAAACACTCGTCACCTCCTTGGGATTCGAGGGCCTTTTTCACCCTTTCTCTAGTCAATACCAGCCGAGTTTAATGTCCATATGGTACTTCTGGTAATACCAGGGAGGAAAATTTCCACCAAATACGCCACAACACGTGTTCTCTCCCTGACCAAATAGGACACAAGTAGAAAGGAAAACAAAAGAAAAAAGCAGGGGGAAAGTACATTGTATAGCTGCTACATCGTTGGAGAAAGTTTTTTTTTCCTCTCTCTCTCTCTCTGCCTTTTATTCTAGAATGATCCTCCGTGTTTTTGTTTGTTTTTGCGGGGTTTTTGAGTGGATACAATTGGTCTTACATGGAAATGGCACAAAGTGGACGGTACTTGCTGAAATTATAATGTCCTCCCTTTCCCATTTATATCTTATATATTATCGCTTATTTATACAGTTGTAGTCTTCAGAGTGTTTCACGGTGCTTCTTATAATGAGACAAGAGGAAAATTTAGCCATCACAGAATGTCAGAGGTCTAGATGCAAACGGGACTAAGTTCATATGGTTTACATCCACTGGTTACGTAAAACAATTCTGGATGAATAGGACCAACTTCTGTGATTTTACCACGTCAAAGGTCATCAGGCAATAGCAAAAAGAAATTTTAAAAAGGTTTCACGCCTTTTACAAAAAATATTCACAGAATCCAGCGTAGTCAATGTAATTGTAGATAATATAATGTATAGGTATAAAGCGGAGATTTTCCCGGTATTTGTACGTAGAGCGAGGAAAATAATTTTTAAAATCTTAAATCACAGAGAACGAAAAGCAAGGTTTTATTTAAAATGAACACGCGTAAAACGGAAATAAAAATAATGTAAACAACAGTGGTAAATAGATTTCCAAGAAAGCAAAAATTATTCCAAATTAAGGGGAAATGATTATAAAAAAAACAAAGATCTGTAAAAACAAAGGTAGAAATGTGTGAAATTGTGTAAAAAGGAAATAAAATTTTGCACATTCAATTCAATTTAATTTATTTAGGAAGCAAAGTATGACATCCGAATCGGTATTCGGATTCAAATCGGAATTATGTATATTCATGTTTTTCAGTATTTTAATCGGAATAAATATCCATATTTTTGTTAGAAAAATATTTTAAATGGAATTTATAATTACAAATACAATCGATATTCAAATTCGTATTCAAAAGTTGACATTTGGATTCCGATACTTTCTTGGTATTCGAAAATTCCTTCATTATGTTTCATAATTCCCGCCTTTGGGTAAGTTTGTTTTTGCAAAATCAAAGTATTGCAACAATTATTTTTTTAATTGGCAGTAATATAACTATTTCGTCCCTAAAATCATCGATTTTGGCTAAATCAGAGTCGCGGAATCAATTTATAATTTTGTGTATTGATTTTGAGTTTATTTTAAGCTAAAAAGTATGGCAGATTGCTTAAAAAATAAGTTTTTAAGAGTATTGGAAAAGTATTTAAATACGTATTCATATGTCTGAATAATTGAATACATTTGTATTGGAATTAGAATTTGCATTTTAGATATCCGAAATTTAAATTTGTATTCATCATTAGGAAACACACCTATTTTAATTCGAATTTTAATTCATATTTTTTCGGGTGTCATTCCTATAGCTTGAAACATTTAAAATGACAGAGAAACTGTTACAAATGAAAAGCAAAACTATTTAAAAAGAACATGCGTAAAACGGGGAAAAAAAGGATCTAAAAAAAAGGAGAAAATAGTTTTCAAAGAAAGCAAAAATTATTTAAAAATTAAAGGAAAATGATTTAAAGGAAATTCTATTGAAAGGAAATTTTATTTTGAAAGGGTTACTTCCAGCTTGAGCCCATCTCATCCATACACATCAAGTATAAAGCCTTGCGAATGTTATATAAATTTAAAAATTTCATCACAAAGCAACATATGTTGCGCAATTTATAATTATTTCTATAGCGTCTATCCTAAAAAAAAAAAAAAAGTGAAAAAAAAATTAACCTTTGCCAATTAAAAAATTACAGTTGGAGATCACGAAGGACGATCTTTGGGTGCGGACCTACGGGCGCTTATACCAGAAGTTATGCTCCACCACCTGCGAGATTCCCATCGGGATCTACCGGACTCAGGACACGTCATCGGAGGAGTCCTCGGACAACGGGGATGATTTCGAGGCCTTCCACGGCTGTCGAACCCGAAGCGATGCGTCCAGTCCCACCCTCATCGGGCCGGGGATTAGCATCAATGACCAAACTCACTCCCCGCCCCGATTCGCGGCTCACGCCGGCTCCAACGCCGGGATTCGTCACCACCAAATCAGTATGCACAACAGCTGTTTGGGGGGCTGTTCCACCCAAAGGAGCTCTTACATGTCCCTGGCCGTCCCCACGGAAGACCCAAGTAGCACCAAGGACTCTCATGTCCAGCTGATTGAACGGGCGGAAATTGCGAGCTTAATCCGGGCTCGAATGCAGAGCTTGGGCCTTCCCAATTTCGGGGACACCATCTTCCACTTCACCGAGAAACGAAGCTCACTCTCTTATGTTATTATCAACCCTTCCTGTGATTTGAAACTCAAAGAAGGTGACCAGACCTTTCTTTTTATTTATCTTTACAAAATCAATTGCTGTACATAGATACAAAACCCCTCGAAAGTGGCTTTCACCCACAATCTAATTGGAAAGTGAAATATTGTCGGGACAAATACAATGGAGTCTCTCTATAGCAAGTCTCTCTAACCAATGCCGAATCCAAACATTTTGCGCTATAAAAGAAAGGATATTATACAGAACAAGATTTTGATGTATTCTATGCACAAGATCAGGCAAATTTTCGGACGCTGTAGAGAACATGCTGTTATAAGGAGTGTGGTTAAAGAGAAACTCCACTGGATGTGAAAATACCCATTTCACAATGGCGCTTTATCCATCCCTCAAATCCCTCTAATCCTCTAATCCCGACGGCAAGGCAGAAGTCACAGTCTACATTATTTTATTGCTGATTAAACAAAAATAACTGATAAAGAAAGGACTCAGTATCAGTTCAAATTTACCCAATTTATCACCACCCAAATTTAAATTCTCCAGTTTTCCTTGAACGTACATAAACGCTGACCTTGGCAAATTGGAAACAGCCCAAACTCTAATAAAGCCCAATACATTTTGTCTGTCACAATATTTTATTGCGAATTTAAATTAATAGCTCCAGAATATTATCTACTACGCATTTTCCAACGTTTTGCACCTGAATAAGATGGTTTTATCAAATTATCCTGGTAGCCATACCAAGGGAGATATTCCCCAAAGCGAATAGGAAATGTTTGACATAAAAAACGTAATGTTTTTAGAGAGATTCGCAGAAAAATGGGAATCAATTTTCGATTTTCTTTCGATTAAATTGCTCCAGTTTCGATTCTACAGATGGACAGTTTACTTATTTACTTGGGATTTCAGCTGTACGAAACAAAATGGGGACTAACTTGTACATCAACAATACCATATGGAGCAATTCGTACATAATTTAATTTAATCCATATGTTAATTCGTTCGACTCTCTAAAGGTTCCCCATCCATCAGCAAATTTAGATCCTCGTTGTAGCAAAAAGCCGTTGTATAAACCGCAAATTTGTCTGCTAGCAAATGGAGAAAGTTTTGGAAGGGAAAATTTTTCCCACCGCCATAGACAGACCCGATAGAAGAGATATTTTTCCGTGGGTACGTATTTATTAGCAGAGCGAGGAAAATAATTGTAAACACTTAAAATGGCAGAGAAATTGAGACAAACGAAAAGCAAAACTATTTGAAAAGAATGTGCGTAACACGGAAATAAAGACAGAGATAATCCCCTGCAATCTCGTAACAATGTTTGATCATTAAATTCGGCAAAAATCATACTAATTAAGAAAATAATTATATTAATTAATTATAATTGATAACCTCTGAAAATTGTACAAAATGAAATGAACAGGTGACCACATCTACTGCATCAAGCCGTCGCCCTTCTCCGCTCAAAAGACGTTTGAAAGACACAATTCCCGTCGGAAGTCCACCCTGAGTTGCGTGTCGGGGAATGGGAACGGGAACGGGGATCAGCCTTTGGGCTTTAACCTCTTCCAGCAACCCAACAATGACACCGTTCGGAAGCGAAGGTCCTCCAGCGGCTCCTTATTCTGTACCTCCACGGCGACTCCCGTCGGGCCGACCCATCATCATCACAGCAGGGCCCCCGTCGTCAAAAGCAACAGTCTCTCCCTCCCCGATTCCCCTAGTTGGTACGTTATTTTTCCTCTAAAAAACAATCATTCTTTTTGGTCCTAAATTCCATGAAAAAATTGTATTAAAAACCATGTAAAAAATATTTTAAAAATGTAAAAAAAAAATATTTAAAAAATGTAAAAAAAAAAATATTTAAAAAATGTAAAAAAAAAATATTTAAAAAATGTAAAAAAAAAATATTTAAAAAATGTAAAAAAAAAAATATTTAAAAAATGTAAAAAGTAAATTTTTTTAAAAATTGCAGTCGTCCCCGATCAAACTCCCTGCGGCCACTCAACGTCACGGATGACATCTTGGTCCGGCGGTCATCCTCCCTCCGGATGGGCTTGGGCCTGGGCCTGGCCAGTCGTCGGCTATCTTCCCACGAAGAGATTGGGATTCCTCCGATGAGTCCATCCCGCCCCGTGAGACTGACCCTGAACGGGGGGATCGGCTTTGAGGTGACCCCGCCGGAGGATGCGGATGCCTGCTCCTCCTCCAGCTCTCTCAATTTGCAAGGGACGATCGTATGACATACGGAGAACTCCCCCTTCCCTAGTCCCAGATTCCAGCCCCGAGTCTCTCATTGCCCTCCCCTCCCCACCTTTAGTATTAATGATGAGAGTGGGATCATTGTGACGCCCAGTTCCTTGGGAACCAGTGCCAGTCAGCAGGAATTGAGCCTTTATCGACATCACACGGATGAGCCTTACACTTATGAAAGGAGGAGGTCGAGCTTGACCTCGATGCCCTCCGGGGGATTCCCTTCATCCTCCCGGGGAGGGGGCGTCCCCCTCCCACATAAACGCTGGAAGCTCTTCTCATATGCTCCCAGCATGATCCGGAGCAGCCCATCCACCAGCAGTGTCAAGATGAACAGGTCACCCCGATTCCACAAAGGTCATGTTCCCGAAAGTGTTTAGGTCCTCTTGAAATAACTTTCCACCCATTTCTTCCTAAATACCCAATTTACCCCCAAATCCCCAATTAATTGCCTACTATAGGGAAGGCGGGAGTTCTCCAAATGAAAGAGATATAATGTATTTTAAATTTTAGTGTATTGTAATTTTTTTTTGAGAAAAAACATTTCTTTGCACACTTTAAATTCACAAATCTTGAAGATGAAACTTTTTAACGAAATAACGCTCAGTTATTTCTATTACGAACTTTCACTTATTTGTCAATTTTTTTCAAAACTTTTTAACGAAATAACTTTCAGTTATTTCTACGGCGAACTTTCACTTATTTGTCAATTTATTTTCAAAACGTTTTTACGAAATAACTTTCAGTTATTTCTACGACGAACTTTCACTTATTTGTCATATTATTTCTCAAATCTTGAAGATGAAACTTTTTAACGAAATAGCGTTCAGTTATTTTTACGACGAACTTTCACTTTTATCTCTACTTTCTACAAGAAAAAAACACGTTTATTTTGCACATTTTGGAAGTAAAGTACCTTCGCAAAAAGATCCAACAATTCCACACTTTTACCGTCCTGCTGTGCCAAAAGAGTGGCAGAATCATTGGTGCAGAACGCGAGAGATGAAAAATTCCTTTCTATTAATAATTATAACCACAACAATGGCTTTTAACAATGGCTTTAAATTATCAGAATCTGAGTCCTTTTGCATCTGTATCTAATCGTGTGGTTACCTTCTGGGAGTAAAAACGTAAGAGCAAAACACGAGTCTTTATGACGAATTTTTATTCCGTATTGACACGCCTTTTAACCGAGCTATTTCTACGTTGGGAATCGACCAACTGGATGTGACACAATGTTTTTAGTCTCGGGAAAAAATGTCTCCCAAAATCAAATCCGCCAGTTAATTATAATCAATGATTAACTCCTTCTAGGATTGAAACCTTAATAAACACGTTTAATTTAATTATTGGATAATCTTTGTGGGTGCATTGGTACTTACTGTAATGTATAATGTATATATGTACATATATTGGTTATTACTGTAAACAACGGATTCTAATTGAGTTTACTAGATTAATTATAATTATGTAATGACAAGATTATGTATGTGTACATACATACGTTTGTACAGCGCACACATTCCACTTGAGAACCACGGGCGATTTTTAATGATAATTATTAATAATTATTAAGGTAGTTTTAGTAACTGATAGTGCTGTTTCATGTAAGTCAATTGAATGCGTGCAGACGATGTACGTATTTTTTAATATATTGAGAAATGATTATTCTCACGTGTCGGAATTCAATTGATCATTTGCAACAAGGTCGTTTTAAACCCTTCTGAGAAAGATGGTGCAATTACTGTGAAGATGCAATTAAAGGAGCACATACTTATTAAATATAGTCTTCGCTGGAAATGAGGATTTTTTTCTCTATTTCCTACCACCTCATATGTATTAATCTATAAGAATCAATTGTGATCATCTCCAGACAAACTTAATTCAACAAGTGATCATAAATGCGTCCATGATAAGGGATGTAATTCGGAGGTGATCAATTGGTGTTTTGGGGGCTGCCTGGAAATAATCATGATTGATTTGACGTCGGTGATTTGTAACGGGGATTCGTCTGTAACGATGACAGAATTGTTAAAAAGATGGAAGAATTTCAGCGTATTATTCAATATAATACATTTTAATTTATTATATTAAAATTAGCTGGTCGCTGGATCCATTTCGACAAAATAGTTTCGAGTTTATTGAATTGTGTGTGGTACCAATACTTAAATAAATTGGTTTCGTCTACTTAAAATCGTATGTAAGGGAATTTTGAACGTGTTTGTAAAAATGGGATTGGAAGAATCTCTAATATTTCATACTGGGAATTGTGAGAAAATTAATGATATAGAAAAGACTTTATAAAAATGAATTAAAAGGTATACAAAAATCTGGGGGATCTTATCCCTCTATATGATATGTATGGTGCGGCGAAATATTTGTGATGGAATGTAATGGATTAATCAATAATTCTTGCTAATGTCTAAAAAGAGAAGGTCAATCACAATTAAAGTTTAGTTAGTCTTAAGCATTAATTACGGATGTATGTACTTAAATTATTTGAAATGGCCCTGAATATTTATTGCAGGCAAAACTGTTATCACTGTCAAATCTTGGGGGATACAATAGTTGTCCTGGAATTCAGTTATTCATATAGATTTCATATTTAAATGGTAATTCTCATTAAAACTGAACACGTGGCGTCAGTTTTTTTTTAAATAGTCAATACACACGCAGTTGACAAAATATATTTAATAATTTAGATGTTTGCAGATGTGTGTGAACAAAATGCTTTTAAGATATTATCAAAAATAATATTATATTGAGTCCCTACAAAAACGTCTTTGAACAAATGCCTCCATCTCGTACCGGAAATGGAAGTCACGGGGAACTTCGGAATGCTTCGGAGGTCAAGGAAAACGTTTTCACAAACGAAACAAAGGATACATATAGGGTTAACGAAAAGAATATAATAAACTACGATGTAAAATGTGTACTGAAAAACCAAGGATCAAATTCGATTTAAAATTGTAAGTTTTCGAAGAAAAACAATGGAGCTAACCAATTTTTTTAAATTAAAAGGTGACCTCATTGACCACGACAGGAATTCGTTGAAGCAATATCAGGTACTGATTGAAAAAACAACTTTTTTTTCAAGTGATGGTTGACCGTCTCCCAGTGTGGATGCACAAAAAAAACAAAATTATTCAAAACGATGTATGCCTATAATATAATTATACATACATAATTATATTTGTGGTAATTGGAAAGTTTGCCTTTAAACATTGTTATCGTAAAATATGTACTCGAAACAGTCGTTTTGCTGGAATTCCCCCAACGACAAATCGTATCGTAGAAATATTCCGCATATTTCTGTTATAATAAAGTTTCAAATTACACTTTGAGATCTGATCACGTTCAGCATTATAAAAAGTTTTGTGAAATGCACATATATTAACACTTTACTATTAGAAAATATTTTGTAAACAAAAATATTTACACTGACTTCAAAGTAATTAGGGACTGTTTGATGTATGAATTAGTGTCTGGTTAAATGGCGACCATGAAAAGATTGTGCCCTTAAAAATACAGAGAATACACCATATTGATATCTATACAGAATAATACACACAAAATTAAAAGGAATTACATACATATATTAGTTAAGCAGAAATTGCCAATAAAAAAATATAAATAAATAAAATAGACAAACGGTCAACCCTGAGCTTTGATCGTGTGAAAAAGTGATATGCTGGATTTGTGAATGGCATTTTAAAGGGGGGTAAAATTATTTAAAAAGAAGATATTTTAGCTTTAACCCATAGCTTAAGGTGAAATATGAGCACAAAAAATGTATCGGGCAGGGACTTTTTGGACTATTTTCGAGTAAAATACACAATACAAGATGGACAATTCGTGTCAACACATTAATATTCTGATACAACTTTCACTGCATTTAAGTTTTCGGTTTCCCCCGATATGCTCTTGAGAAGCAATTAATTCCTCCATGCCCGATAATTTATAATTAAATTAGAATCATTAACTATACATGCCACACATGTTGATAATTACCCCCATTACAATTTAAAAAAAGCATTAGACAATCTCGAAATCGTTGAAACATATCCAACACCTAAGAGAAGAATTTTACCATTTAAATTAGAGAAGTTTACTTCTAACATTGTACTTTTTTGCAAGATTCGGACTTTTATTTTTTGAACTATTTTTAATTAATTGTCTTTCTCACCTGGACTCAATACTTTTGCATGACTGTAATACTACAATATATTAGTGTCTTTTAGTAGTCCCTTGACCTACATGATGACATGGAGACGAATTCCTTTGGATATTCCCAAAGTCTGGAAAGAATGCAAAGAACATTATGAGAAAGATCTTGTACTAGTATTCGTATTCATTTGGTGACTCCAATAAAAGTATTTAGCATAAACGTATAATGTCTATATTATATGAATTAGTATTGACTAAATAAGATTACATGTATTACTTTTAAAAAAATGTCTAGACTGAGTTTTATTCTGTAAAGAAAAAGTAATAAAAGCAAGGTTAATATAAGATCAATATTATACCTATGAATGTATGTATTTTGAGAGCAATTGTCATTTAATAGCCCTTTTACGATGTTCGTAATGGAGGGCTGTAGAAGAACAAATAAAATTCTTTATTAGAGTTGATTACATTCTAATAAACCATTACTAGCATCATCTTTTCGTGACTTTTATGTTCCTTCCACATTTCATAAATAAGCCATTAGAATACAATAATAAAAAATTGACCAGGCGGATTATTGGGTACAAAAGCAGGCTTAAGTTTACATTTACTTGACCGATCGCAATAATTTTAACTTCATTGCAAAAAAAAAACAACTTGTATATTTCTTTGTGATGGCTTCTAAACCAGTATAATTGAACTTGAAGCTTGTAGGTTCATAGCATGCAGATGTAGCCAGAATCTTCGTCATCGCGTAAACTTGATAGTATCAATTGCATAATTTGTCATTGTTTATTTTATATTTTAATTTTTTTCCTTATCACTTTTCAAGGCTATTATAAATTATTTTGGATAGATTTTGAGTGGTCGTTTCCGTTCTGTCTTGGAAGGTTTTGAAGCATTTGCTTAGACGGAGACAGCGATGCTTGATGATGAGAAACACTTCCTTATTTTAATCGAAATAGCAATGAATCAAATACAAAAAAAGGTACGTACATAAATATTTCTTGCATAGTTTCTCCAGTCGAGTGGAAACGGAAACAGAAGGATGACGGAGAGAAACAACAGCATGAGAAAGAGAGGAAAAGCAAGTGACTATAACGATAAATCGGGAAAGAGACAATTAAGAGAGAAAGAGATAAACGAGGCACACAAAAGAAGAAAAGACTACAAGCAAGAAGAAAAAACAATAATACAGATATTATCAAGAAGAGAAATGCAGATAAAGAGACAAAATCAAGACGAGACGGAAGGAGAAACGGATGCAAACAAAAGAATAACAGAGAAAGATACAAACAAGTGAAAACAGAGAAAGAGATACAAGCAAAACAAAAATGTAGAAATACGCAAACAAGAGAAAAACGGAGAAAGATACAAACAAGAGAAAATCGGAGAAAGAGATACCAAGAGAAACCCGGAGAAAGAGATACCAAGAGAAAAACAGAGAAAGTGAAACCTAGAGAAAAACAAGGACAGAGAAACCTAGAGAAAACCGGAGAAAGAGATACAAACACGAGAAACCCGGAGAAAGACATACCAAGAAAAAAACGGAGAAATCCATACAGACAAGCAGAGAAATAAGGAGAAAGGCAAGCTAAAGAAAAGACAAAGGAGAAAGAGATACCAATAAGAAGAGAAAACAGTACCAAGGCACACAAAATTAAGACGAAAAACGTAGAAAGAGAGAAAAAAGAGCAAGATACAAACGTAGATATATCTAAGGGAAAAGGAGAAAGAAAGAAAAACTAGCAACAGAGGACAAACAAGAAGAGCAAGTAGGAGGAAAAGCCCATAAGAGAAGAGAAAACGTAGAAAGGGCGAGAGAAAAACGCAACAGAGACAACAAGGAGAAAAAATGGCAAAAGGAATCAACGAAAGGAGAAAATAAAGAGAGAAAGAGAGACGAGTCGAAAAAGAGAGAGTTATAAAAGAAAGAAAAAATAACGAACGGAGAAAGTAAAGAGCGAGATAGGCAAATCGAAAAAGAGAGAGAGAAAAAAAGAAAAATGAACCAACTGCAGGAGAAAGTAAGGAGCGAGAGAGACAAGTCGAACAAAAAAAAATAGGACCAACGAAAGGAGAACGTAAATAGCGACAGAGACAAATCGAAACAGACAGAAAGGGGAAAATGGACCAACGAAAGGAGAAAGTAAGGAGCAAGAGAGACAAATGGAGATACGAGTGAAAATGGGGAAAAGAGAAAGACCAACCAATAAAAGAGACAGGGAAGAAGAATGAATTGGGGGAAAAGAAAGAGACAGACCAGCCCAAGTAAACCTAAAGCGAGACAATTAAAAGGACACCATAGGAATGCGAAGGAGTGTCTTATCCAGATCTGGACAGGACATTCCCCCCAAATATTTTGGTGCGGTCCCAACACTATTTATGGATAGACCCTGGAAGGAAACTATGTATTGCACCTGAATACGAACAAATAATTGTCAATTAGGACGCCCACCTTTGACCTCTTGCCAGAATAATACTCTTGTATTGGAGGTCATGGAAGGTCAAATGGAACCTAACAAGTGACGAGTAAAACTGAAATTAAAGTGCCCTCACGTGTTTATGGACGTTTCCAATGCATAGGAAAAGGTATAGTCACAAGGGAATTTGAAGGGGCTATAAGAAAAGCACTGACCAAAAATATTTTCTTGGGATCTCTCTCTCTCTGATTTTCTCCTTTTTGGGCATGAATCAGCATGTAATCTGTATTGGTGAGAAAAAGACGTCGCATTGCAGTTGATCTCTTTTTTCTTTTTGGACTTAAAAAGAAAATTTTCTGTTTTCATCCCTTGTTTTGCATGGTTTATCGTCCTGAAAACGATCATTTTCTCTCCCCCTCACATAATTTTGTACCCATAATGCACTTTCCTTTTCCTGTCGAGAAAAAAAGCCTCATTAAAACAATTTCTACCTATTTTTTAATTTAATTACCATTTCTTATACATACCTATATAGAGACTGCCTTCTTTTTGCTCAAGAGGCATGTAGAAAGTCACAGAGTGTGTTTTTAGATGTAAAAAGGAGATAAAAGTCTGTTATATGACTCACTCGTTGATTGTATCGGGAAATCATAAAAGAATAAGGAAATTGACAACTGTCGGATCTACACTTCGTTGACTTAATTGTTGACCACAGTAAAGGTAAAAGGTGTTTCCTACACTATTTTTTCTCATGGTCTGCTTTTAATTGTTGCTTGGAGCATTGTTTTAACTTGAAACTATTTCAGGGGAGGCATTGTCATTATTTTGTTGTCCTCTGACTTACTTTGGAGTTTCTTGTCGTTATTATTGTTGTCGTATACGATGACTGTCTTTTAACTGTTTTTCCTTTGTTTTCTTTTGTAGACCGAAAGCGAAGATGGACAGGCTATGCGGTAGTTTAATGTGACTTGGACTTCGTAGTTATCTGCGGGTCAACGGAGGAGCATGACTGAAGGTGGAATTGCTGGTTGAACGTAAGTTGTTTAGTCACATTTTGTTTGGAATCAATCGTGGGAGGGTGTTTTGTGATTAAATTATACTGTGAATGGAATTTTTTCGTGGGGTTTTGTTTCTGCGCCTTACGAAGGAGTATTAAATAGGAGGTTTCCAGAGTTTTGTGTGCGGGTTACTCTTTAGCAAAATCTGGATCACTTTTCTTATCATTTTATCTGATAAACACCAGTGGTGATACGGAAAGCATAACAAAGTAAAGTGGGGACAAGATTAAAAATAAAAGCATTGCTATCAGCTACAAGCTCAAGGAGGAATTTATACTACTTTGCCAGTATTTTTGTTCACATGTATAAATTGACACAGTTTCGTAGCCACTACAGCAGAATACCTTGCGTTTTACGGAGGAGGAAATCATTCTTTGGCATGTGTGTAATACTTATTGAATTATTGAAGAAAATTGTGTCTATTTCATGTAATTAATGTATCCTTACGACGTAGATGTCGTATATACACAAATTATTATCTAAGAAAAAAAATTAAAATTCGAGTAATAATAACTGATTTGTTTGTTTTTGGTAAACGTAGTGTAACTCCAATACTTTGTGAAATGTCTGGAACGCAGTACAATAATTTGGAACACTGACAATTAAGGGAGGATTGCAAATGAAGGCTAATGTGGTATTGTTAATTCGCGATTTCCGGGCTGCTGTTCAAATTGCAACGTAAATGGATTTGACAGTGCATAACGTAAGCTTTTTTAAATTGCTACAAGCTTTTATTTATTTACCCGCCGTCTACTGAAGTGTTGTTATTATGTGGTTTTTCTTGTTCCTGGTTTGTAGTATGAAGTGTGCTCCCACTGAATACGTTTGACGTAATGAAGTGGATTGCTCATGAGAGTGTCTTCATCCAATTTACCGTCAAAATTGGGTCCTAAAAGTCTGAATAAATCATTCCATATACCTCGGCAGCTTGCTGTCGATATGCGAAGCCTTATAAAAGAATTTTCACGCGTACTTGTCTAGCTGCATTCTTCCGGAATTTCTCTCCTACAGCCTTAATCAATCGTCTATGTGCATCAACAATAATACGGAGCCTTTGGTCCGACTGCAACAAACAAATTACAATGGATTATCCAATTGCGTTATTGCATGGACTACCTCCATTACCACGGAGTCTGAATGGGTACCATGATATGATGAATAACGGCAGATCTCCTCAATTGCAATCTTCGCAGCTGCACTACCAGCAGCAACCGCAACATTCCCCTCATGCCATGAGAACAAGTTCAGACTTAAAATATTTTCGTCGAATGTCTCCCAATCTTACTCATCAAGCTCCTCCAGTACCTCCGCCAAGACCTCATCACGGTCACGGACACCGTCATAGTCGTCATAGTCACAGTGGCTCGTCGTCTAGCAATTCTTCGGCATTAATAGGCCTTGGTCATTCCTCGCCAGAGCATCATTACTCAGTAAACAGGTAAGAACAGCTCACATTTGCATAGCACCTACTATTTCTGGAATCAACATTATTTTTAAGAATTTAACGATTTTGGGGAATCAATTTCAGGACAATACATCAGCATGCTTCTGAAATTAAGGGATCATCCTCTTCTCCTGCTCGGAGTCTTTCCAGTAGTCCTCATAGTCCACATAACTTAGATAGCGGATTAGGCCGGAGTTCTGCTGACAGTTTCAGTAGTAGTAACAACGAACCCAGAGCGTTCGTGAGAGTTGTGAAATCGTAAGTTTATTTTCAGATAAAGTTTTATGTATATAAATACTAACTCTAACAATGGAATCAAGAATCAGAACCTCTATGTTTTATTGTTCGTATTGTGTTTGCTATTTTTTAGACCGCACCATCTTGTTACAGCTACAACAAATTTGGATGCTCAGCTGAATCAGCTGAAAAATGATATGCAGCAGCTAAGACAGATGGATATGGCTTTGTTAGGACATCTTTTGTCTATCCATCAAGTAAGTCCATGTTTAATTAATGCTTCCATTTTAAACTGGGACTGGAAATCATTTCGATTGTATTTTTAGGGTATTCAAGATCTCAGAAATGTACTGATGCCACCACCTCAGCCAGCTCCATCGTCGGCGTCTTCTTCAATTTACCACCGACACGGAGCTCATGGTCATGATTTAGGTCCAGGCTTTCCTATGCTCATTTCAGAAAAACGAGGTCGTAAATCTGCTAGCCGACGAGATCGAAGCGAAGATGAAGAGCAGAGTGATTCTCTCTCTTCTATCGAATTC
Source organism: Disparrhopalites patrizii (assembly GCA_034698585.1). NCBI lineage: Eukaryota > Metazoa > Arthropoda > Collembola > Symphypleona > Sminthuridae > Disparrhopalites > Disparrhopalites patrizii. The sequence goes on from JAQGBT010000250.1 coordinate 15,395, forward strand.
GGTGATGTGTGAGACAATAATTAAAGAAACCCTGAAGACAGAAAACATAAAAGGCTCATTGTTAACATCGAATAATAATGTACCCGTATGCTAGAGCGGGGTTAGAAGTTTAATCAGTAGTAAATGTTTATTTTTGAACAAAGGCGATAAGTACAACGACTGCACATAACCAGAAGCAATTTAATATTTTATTTAGTTATGTAAATACGTACACAACGTACAATGACTTCCTTCTCTTATGTAAATTATTTTACTCTTGATTTACAACGAGTATTTATAAAAAGTGGTGGCACTGAGCAAGGAACCGAAAGGCCAATATTTCCTGCTTCCTTATTTGACTTCTTTTATAACAATTATTATTATTATTGTTAAAAACTTGCTCTGATTGCATACATATATCTTCAAATAACTGCTGTAATACTGCTCATATCACTTAATTACGACGTTGTGCCCGCAAATATTTATTACGTCGTGCATTAAAAGTCAATAATATCCTTATTAACTACTGTAGACTTGTGTATAGATGAAGAATAGAAAAGTAGTAAAAAATACCGTAGTGTTGTTATTGTATAGGAACTACATACCTATTACAAATTACATGCTTACATATTCTGCGTATGTATAAAGAAACCAACGTTTTAATGTGTTCCATGATGTCGTTGTGTCAACATTGTTAATAACAGACAAGAAAAATAAAATGCCGTAATTTAAAAAAAAAGAAACATGAAGGGAACCACAGGAGAATTAATATTATTATACCTACCTAGGTACATGAGAAATATTGATGCAGGGTGTGGGGCAATATGTGATTTCACTGCTTTCACCGCATGAAAGCATTGACACTTGTATAAGGTGCTACGTTCCAATAGCATGCCTATTAGCCCATGGATTTATTACATAAAAGCCTGTTGCCATTTGCATTCACCTATACATATACCATACATCGCAGAAGTACTAGTGCAATGAGATCCATTCCCATTTCGCAACATGTGTGCGAATAGAGAATTGTGAGATGCGGGATGAGAGAAATATGCTGGAGAACAGTGGAGATGAGAGGGAAGAACCGGAAGCTGGAGTTCGGCTCTGTACTGCGTATTTATGACAATACCTGCGAATACACGCGAACACCCACGGAGAAGAGAGAAGCAGCATCCCCCCGAATCTGCACGACCTTGCGCGTTGAAACGGCGTGAGATGGACAGGGAGATCAGAGAGTCTCATCCTCCATCAAAGATTTGATCTTTCTCTACCTTTTTTTTTATACATAATCAAAGTATTAAATAAAACGTACTTTTTTCCTAATTCTGATTAGTTATTCATCTTTATCATTTAGTAGGTTTCCAAGTACGACAAAGAGGATGGTGGAGTCGGTGCCAATGCCCATGTTGGGCCCCGACGCAATTTTGGACGTGGAGACACTGAAGAAGATTGACGAGTGGGTTGGGGATACCATTGTAGCCGAGCTGGACGCTGACCCCCACCTTCACATGAACGTGGCCCAGCGGCGTGACGAGCTCTTGCTTCTCTTCTGCAAGAAGAATGAATTGTTTTGCTTCGGGAGAAAGCGAATCCCCGTTCTGGCCGTGCCACGAAAACCAGGGTCACAGCCACTAGCAACGGATGAGGTTGAAGGTCAGGGGGATCCGGAGAATCATAAACCGGAATGCAATTTCTGGAAATGTGGGCTCCTAGCCAAAAAATGGGCGAAAACAATTGCAGTCTTTGACATGGTAAGTTTTCTAATGAAGTATCACGTTGGATGTGTATGTGTGAATTTATTTATTGATTTTTGCATAAGACAATGGAAGCTGATGCTATACGTATACATATGAACCTGCTCCATGTTTAATCATACAGATCAAGGGAATCCTTGGACTCATCTTCGTCATTTACTTGGCTATTTCGGCCCTGTTCTTGATCACGGGCGAAGGGGTCACTAAGGCGGAGCTCAACGACACGGAACTGTTTTTGATTGGCGTGGGAAAGACGGGTAAAAACCTCCCTTTACATGTATGTCAAATGGTATTGGGTTCGGCCATTCTAATTCATGACATTTGACCTTTGACCACAGATTGGGGAGTCGTCCTTTTCGTCTCGATGCTGGTGGTGTACAACTGTTTCCTCACGGTCTTCGGAAGAATTCTTTACACGGCAGTGAACCAGGTAAAATTAACCGAACTTTCTCCAAGTTTCTTCTTTGGAACTCTCTTCTTCAAGCTTCCATCTTCTACAAAATATAATTGCTCACATTGCCCCATAAGGGTATGACGTTGAGATTTATGGTTTCTTTTCTCTTTGTTTGTATCAGGAAAATATTGAATGGATCCGGCTTTGGTACATCCATTGCGTCGTCAGCGTGATTGTCTCCATGGGTCTCTACATACCGGTGAGGATGGCTGTGGATGAGTGCATGGGAAACAAGCATTGCACGGACCGATTCACGGAATACAGTCTTTGGTTGAAGATTACTCTGATTTTCCCACTTCTCTACCTGCCAACGGTTTTCTCTCTTGCTGTGGTTCAAAGTCTTTGCGACAAGATTCGGTTGTCCCGGAGCCACGGTGTCAAACTCGGATGTACTCCCGACGATGAGAGTTCAGGGTCAGACTTCAAGACTATGGATTTCAACGCGAAACCGAATTTCAAGATCCCGAATTTGAAGATGCCAGATGTCAAGATTCCGGACTTAAAGGACTCCATTGAGGAGGACAAGATCAATCTTGTCTAAAGGGGGAAGCATGTATTAGAGGCAGACACATGTCTTTCTTCTATGGATCAATTATTATTAGATTCCGTATAGATCTATGAAATGTATTGGATTCATAGTTTCATAGTTTAGGTAGATCTTTAGATGGCAAAAGTCATTTCAGATTATATTGATTTTACGAAGGTATATATGCATACAGTGTAACCTTCACCTGATTCATGCACCTCTGAGAAATATTAGACATATACATATACATATGTATACGGAGTTTCATAGTTAAATGTTTACCTGCAGAAGCATGCTGTTGGTCTAGTTTTGAGCATTCCATTACATTAAAAAGCATAACAAAAACAAAAAACAAAGAGAAAACAGTGTAAAACATTCCATCTTCTAGGAGTAAGGGTACCCAGCATTGGACGCATTGCAGATGGTAATATTTAAATGTGAAAGTAAACTTATACCTGAAATGCCATTGTGCAACACAATATTATCAACTGAAAAAAATGTCTATAACATTTTAGAAATATTAGCAACTTTAGAATAATAGGACATTAGTACCTAGCGAAATTGGTAATGTAAGCATAGTTGAACATGCATGAAAAGAAAACAGTAAATGTAGACAAATTATTTAAATACAAAAAATATTAATACATTGATACAATCTATGTGTAACACATAAAATACAAATCATGCAACGCATCTCCTGAAATGACCTGAACATTTCCTATAGTACCGTGACTCGAGCTTCGAGATTTTTCACGAATTATTGATACCTCCTCAACAATCAGTGGTGTAACCGAAGGACTTCAAAATTCATCTGAATAAAAATATTTATTGCTTCTACGTGTGCTTTAAAATACTGGTGGGAATGGAAGCCCTTCATTTGGCAAAATTATACAAAACATTGCTTTCCTCGTGACATGTTGAAATGGTTTATCATACAACAGGATTTCAACATGTCGCTAGAGATATCGTCACGACATGAGCAAAAGAGTATTATAAAAATAAAATAAGTTCGTGGCAGCAAAACTCTAAAAAGGAGGACGATGGTTGTAATTGTACATCGAGTATTTGTTTTAATAACGATTTAATTATTTTTACAGTAATCCAACGTATTTACAAAATCTGTGGCAAATATTATAACTTAGATCTAACTTAAAGTTCTTATAGCTCTTGAGAAAAACATTTTTCTGATACGGAAAACCATGAAATGGATCATCGGTCAGTGGAAGCGATATCATGAGGTGTACAAAGAGGAATCTGTAGTCTGAAATCTAGAAGTGCAGTAATACAATAATGGCTGCATACAAGTAGGAATAATTAGATTTGGCTAAATTTTCTTGACTCCCAAGCCTCATTTCAATTGCGTAGCTAGTAAAATTATCACTATCACAAGAATGATAAATCCAGTTCCCAGTAAGCAGAACAGACGTTTACGGTACTTTCTCTGCGAATACGAAAAAGAGTTTAACTTTAGCACAAGACTTTCATCATTTCAATGAAATTATAAAATAAATCCATCAAACGCAAATTTCATCAACGTGTACTCTGACTACATAACTATGTACATTGTATAAGTATTAAGTATAAAGGATAAACAATAAACATACCTGATACGAAGCAGCCTTTTGCAGCTCTGAGGTTCCACTCTCCACTTCGTGGTGAGCTTGATCAATGTTACTCTCAATAGTATCTAATGCGATCAAATAATAGTGACTAATAGTAAACGTTTTACAAAGTGCATATAACAAATGATATCTGAAGCTAGTAGAACTTCCTCAGAATGAATGTACAAATAACGAAAAAAATACCTATTGCTTCTCCCTGTTCATGAACCATTGTTCCCAAGTCTCTCATAATGTCGTTCACATCCACGATATCTGACTCAATTTGTCTAATTCTTTCTTCTCTCTCCAGCATCATTCCCTGCTCGAACTCCAGCGCTTCTTGGAAATGTTGGGCTTGCGCTTGTGTTTCTTCATTATTAACTAGCTCCGACTGATCATCATCACCATCGACAGCTTTCGATGAAGGCAAAAATGTGACCTTCATCTTCGCAACTATCTGTTTTTGTAAGTCCGTATAGCGTTGCACGTTGGATCCAAAATCTGATGTCAGCCGAGTTAATCTCATTTGTTCATCCTTCCCAGCTCCTTGTGGATGTTGATGAATCAATGCATTAAGCTTCTTCAAATTCACAGTAGTTTCCGAAATGGTTTGATTTGCTGTCGTTTGAACAATGTGGACAGTATCGCGAACGTGTTTGGAATCATTCTTACTTCCGATAGTTTTTAAAGTTTTTTCTAAAGTAGTTGCTACAAATCCGAACAAATACTAATGTTAACAAGAATGACGAAGAAAATTTAAACCGTTCAGCGTAGTACCAAAACGCATATGTTAACTCATACATAAAAAAACAAATAATATTCAGGAAAATTACCATGTTTAGCAATGGCAAAAACACTGGATGTGATTTGATCACACAGTGAATAAAATTGGGCAGCATCAAAAAATCCCGCAGGACTACCCCCCGCGGAGGGTCCCGCAAAGGTCACAGCGGGATCATCTGTGCTTCCGTATCCTTTATGTGGACCCGACATCAAGCCGTCAGAAGACATAGAAGTAAACCTGTACGACTAGAAAAGGTGATGCCCCTTCTAAAGTAATCCCACTGCAGTATTATCGATTCCGTTGGGGCGGAGGTTGATCATGTAGCATTCATCAACAAACAGTTCTGCATGTCAAAAACAATATTATTACCCTTTTTCGGTGCACTTTCTATGATTTTTTAAAATGCTTGAAAACACTGCTCATGCATTATATATACAGAATTGGTGAATCATTTAGCAATGTATCAAGGTCAACCTTGATTTCATAAGAAAACCTCATCAGCTCCCAACATTACAGACAAAATGCTCAAAAATCAAGATCTTACCTTTCAATAGCCTTATAGCACAATAACCTTCCGTGTCTTCAAATTCAAACAAGGACGTCCTCAGGCTTATAGTAGTTTCATTATTGTTATTTTATTGCTATTCATTACTTTACAGATGAACATCAACACCAAAATGAACTGTATCACCCAAATGTTTGGATTTTTGATCTGTTTTAATTTAAATTAAAAGAAATCCAGCAAAAAGCATGGAACTTTCCAGATTCAAACCTACAAAGCCAATTACAATTTCCCTTCACTGATCCTTTTTGTAACTACTACAATAATTACAACAGTTGAACACAAATGTATATAAACTTCGATTTTTCACAACCGACCAAAAATCACACTTCGGATGACCAACAGACATACAATAACACGTTTTTTTGAAATTCTAATTATTTATAAACTCTGTTAAAGCAGACTAATCCCGCCCAGTTTGTTGTTGTGTCAGAACCTCAACCATCACGCATCATGAGCAATTATCCTAAAGTGTTTGTCGGGTGGGCAAAGAGCAACTTAATAGTGTCAATGGAATTTGATACAGCATACAGCCTTTGTGTGTCTAAACTGGTTTATTTATATAATTTCTAACAAAACCACTGGCCACTGACTCACTTCACCAGCCAGTATCTGCGTGAAGTAAATAGATGGATGTTTCAGTTAATTGAACAGAGGTTTTTTTTAACTGATAAATTGTATATACTTATAAAAACTTATAATACATAAGAAAAATAATAATATATTTTTTACGCCAAGATTTTTGATTGAAACCAAGTGCTATCCCAAGCGATTTGGGGCTTCTTCCTTGGCCTATGGCGTGGGCCATTTCAATGGAATTATCGAGACGCGCCAATTCCTGATTGAAAGCCTCTCATGGTCGAGCTTTTTTTTTTCTTTAGTTCTTTTTTTTTGCTTTATTTTCAGTTGGATTTTTCGGCTTTGTAATTGTATGCGGCGGTCACTCTTGTTTTTTAACCTGTGTGTTCAATCTGTAATGTAAAGTTATTTAATTTATTTAATCCCGCAAACAGTGTTTCATCTTTGACCGTAATTATGGTATGAAGCCACGTAGTTGTCTTAATCCGTGACATCTGACCTGGTGTGAACTTTGTGAAGAATCAAGTTGTACCTCCAATTGAGTCTGGAAAAGGATAGAACATTTCAGTCCGCCGTTATTCATTTTACCCGTGCGGGACATCTAATGGCATCCTCAAATCGTCATCATTTGGATTTTGTTGGTGTATAGAGATATAAATATCGGAAGAATCGTCGTTTTAATTGATATTACAGAAAGAATTGTAAATGCAACTGAAGTGGTTAGGCTTATGGTTAGGTCAAACGTGACCCCACCTTTCTGTAACTATGATGTGCTTGAATGGAAATTGAAGATTATCTATGATATCAAATCATCAGATGAGTGAATTGTAGTCGCTGGGTCGCATCTCTGTTACTGGAACTGACTTAGGATTCTCCAGGAGCTCATATTTTGGGTTGTACAAGGTTATAGTCGGGGTAAGCTGTTGTTAATAGTAGCTGCTAATAGCTATTTAGCCTTGTTTAGCTTAACTGTTTTAACTGTTTAGCCTGTGAGATTCCAGATCTATGTATAATAATGTTTTTGTATTTTTTTTACAGAAGGTTTGGTGGAATCATGGCACCCATACCGACCATCGGGCAGAATTCAGCGGACAAGCGTGCTAGACCTCTAGGTGGAGGCTCAGAGCGGAAGTAAGTTGTCTGTATGGCTGTAAATCAGAATGATTGGCAGAATAATGCGTGTGTTGATTTTAATATGGGTGCTAATCTAATTTAAACGGTATTTTCAGTTTAGGATAAGTTTTGATTTCGTAATTTCTATTAATTATAGGTCCGAGCTTGTGTCAAGGGTGAAGTACTGCAATACCCTACCCGACCTTCCTTTTGACACCAAATTTATTTCGTACCCATTTGCAAGTAATCGGTTTGTGAGCTACTCAACTACATCTTTGGAAAGGAACTACACATATGAAGTCCTAACGGAACCAGATTTAGGCGTCGATGTCGAGCTTGTCGTTCCCGACGCGTACATTATACCACGAAATGCACCTACACCAATGCTTGATCCGGCCGATGAGAGGCTTTTGGAAGATGATGCTGTTCCTCAGAAAGATCTCAAGAGAAGTCGCCATCATACCAAAAGCGTTTCTTGGCTTCGACGTACTGAATATATATCCACCGAACAAACAAGATTCCAGCCGCAAACTATTGACAAGGTGGAAGCTAAAGTGGGTTATTCTGTGAAAAAGATGCTCAAAGACGATATTGGGCATTACATGGAAATGGATCGTGAATCGCAAGTCAAGTCTATTGAAAAGACATTTGAGGATTCACAAGTACCCATTGAAACTCACTTTGCAAAACCTGGAGTAGTTCCGGTGGAAATCTTACCGGTCTTTCCAGACTTCAAGTTATGGAAATACCCTTGTGCTCAGGTAGCAATGATTAATTATTTAACATATATGTACATACTTTTTTTAAAGGAATTTCATATTTCCAACCATATCAATTGAACTGGCTACAGATTATTAATCTTCGTTTGGTTAAAAACAGGTTATATTTGATTCCGACCCTGCACCAATTGGTCGTTCAGTACCGGCACAGCTAGAAGAAATGTCACAGGCTATGATCAGGTATGACTGCAATGAAACATGAATAAACCAATTATATTGCAGATACAAAATATGTGGGTACTAGTTTTACTGGGGGTAACTTGGTAAACAACTAAGTTCGGCAAGGATGATTAAAAGGCGAATTCGAGATTATCATTCCAAATTTTGTGTCACAAGCAGCACATTTGCTCATTTTCCTTTCACCTTTGGTTCCGTATGTATATAAATATATCGTATTGTCGTTTTTTTAATATTTTTTTAAAGTCTAAACTTGTCATTCTTGCTTTCTGTCCATGTGAATGCAATGCTTGTTTGTGTGCAAGTTTGGATTATTTTCAAGGAGATCAAATTCTTTCTGAGCCAACATTAATGTATCCTAACATCTACAATATCGAAATCTATGTGAAATAGTTTAATAATGCATATGTGAAAAAAATTATATAAATGTTGTTTCCATTTTGCAGAGGTGTCATGGATGAAAGTGGGGAACAATTTGTCGCGTACTTTCTTCCTACTGAAGAAACTTTGGAAAAACGAAAGCAGGATTTCATTGCGGAAAAGGATTATGAAGATGATCAAGTGTACGAATATCGAATGGCCCGTGAGTACAACTGGAATGTAAAAAGTAAAGCCACCAAAGGCTACGAAGAAAATTATTTTTTTACTATCCGAGAAGACGGAGTGTATTACAATGAATTAGAAACCAGGTGAGTAACATGTTTACACAATCCTAGGTTTAGTTTACATAATAATTATTGGCTCCCGTTTAAAATCATTCATTCTATTGTTTTGTGAAATTCGTGCATTGAATTTGTTTAATAGAGTGCGGCTTAATAAACGTCGCCTGCGTGGTCCTAATCAGCAACTTAACACAAAGCTGTGTGTGAAACATGTACCTTTAGCAAGCTCTGATTATAAATTCCAAAGAAAAAGAGAAAAAGAATTGGAACCCTTGCAAGAAGAAGACGAAGAAGAAGAGGAAGAAGAAATAGAAGAAGAAGCCGCAAAATCTGAAGCAGAATCCGACAAACAAGATGAAAAATCAGAAAAATCCGATGCTGAATCAGATGGTGGTAAAACCAAAGCAAGTAGTAAGTCGGATGATGATCGGTCCGAAAAATCGGATAAATCAGGGAAGTCTGACTCCGAGTCTGAAGATGATCAGGGCAAATCCGGTAAATCTGGGTCTGAAGACGAAGCTTCTGGTGACGAACGAAGAAGCAGAAGTGGAAGTAGAAGCCCGAGCAGGAGTAGAAGTGCCAGCAAAAGTCCTAGTAGGAGTAAAAGTCGAAGTAAAAGTCCTAGCCGGAGCAAAAGTCGAAGCAAAAGCCCTAGCCGGAGCAAAAGTCCAAGCAAAAGCCCTAGCCGGAGCAAAAGTCGAAGCAGAAGTCCTAGCAGGAGCAAAAGTGGAAGCAAAAGCCCTAGCAGGAGCAAAAGTCGAAGCCGAAGCCCTAGTGGAAGCAAAAGTCCAAGTAAAAGTCCCAGCAGAAGTAGAAGTGGAAGTAAGAGTGGTAGCCACAGTAGAAGTCCCAGTAGAGGCCGGAGCAAAAGTTCTAGCCGAAGCAAAAGTGCTAGCAAAAGTCCAAGTAAGAGCCCAAGCAAAACTCCAAGTAGAAGCCCCAGTAGGAGTAGGAGTAGAAGTAAAAGCGCCAGTCACAGTAGGAGTGCCAGCAGGAGTCCAAGCGGAAGCAGAAGCCAATCTCCGCAGTCGGAAAAATCGGATGATGAAACTATCCGAGGGAAATCTCCTGCTTCAGATAAGTCAGGCGGATCGGGAAATTCTGGTGGAAAATCGGGAAGTTCACAATCTGGCGAGGAAAGTGGTGCGGACAGTGGTGGCTCTAACGACTCCGGTGGATCGGACGAATCTGAAGTGTCTGATAATGGCGAATAAGGTCATTAAACGTCTTACTAGATGCAGCTGTGGGCATACAGTGATATTGCTATATGTGACACGAACTTATCTCAAAATTTTTTATGATGGTGAAAAATGCTCGCGTTTGAAACTTAATACATTGTTGTACCAAGTACAAAGTGTGTATGTGTAAATCTGCGTCTAAGCATCTACTGTAATTCAGATTTTTTAGAATTAAGTTTTTATTGAAGTTAAAGAAATAATTTACTTATTTCAGCTTTCATTGACTGTTCTTTTCGATATGAATATTACTAAACATTTTCTTCAGTATCGACGTATCCAAACTGGGACATAATTTACCCATCTGTATAAAAGTGAAAAAACAACAATAAATCTACTCCATGAAACATACCACTTGAAAGCAACATCAATATTTCTGGATTTAAATGTACCTGAAAACAGAAGTGATTCACATCCAGTAATATCTGACTTCGAATTTTGTCATCATCAGATAAGGATTTCAAGTCACCTGCAGCATTCGCGTTATTCGCTGCTTGACTTGTTCCTTTTACCTGACGTAATCTTTTAAGACTCTCTTCCATGCGTTGCACGGAGATCAGTACCTCTTGCACTTGGGATTGATATCTAAATAATTGGCAAAATTTAAATTAAAGATGGGCAAGAATATTTATGCAGGTATGGGTTTAAAACTTACTTTTGCGAAATTTGTGTTGCTGCGGTTACACCGACTACATCCCACAGGGAATCCATATGAGCACCGGCGATTAAGCCTTTTAAGGTCTGGATTGGCAGTAAAATAGCATCAACATACTCGTTATGCTTAGTTGGCGCATCTCGATTAGTTCGACGAAACAAGCGGGGAACTTCAGTCACGGAAGTCATACTGGCAGAACTCTTTTCTACTACCATGTTCACCATTCTGTTCTCAACAACTCTTCTTGATTCTTTCCACGAAAAAGCATTCACAAACCCCTCAGCACCATTGTGACTAGTTCTCGGAATTTCATTGATTTTCTCTACAAGAATTTGACCGATGATCATTTCAGCCAAATTAATATCGAAGTACAGGTTCACCAGAAGTTCCAACGGTAATTCAGTTGTATTGTTCGTTAATGCTTCAATGGCGCCATTCAAATACCGCGAAGTAAACAAGGAACTTGCTTTCAAGAATCTCCCGTAAAGATGAGAAATAAATATTTTGTCTTTATTCCAGCACTGAAAAGAACAACCAATAAATAATAAAAATCATTCAACCGAAAGACGGAAACACTTCTGTTAGTTTTATAAAAATAAGCTGAAGCTCATACCTGTTTTATAACTTTTACAGTAACACGGGTTGAATCAAGTTTAAAATCGGAGCTTGGTGAAGGTGAAAAGTAGTTTTCCAAAGCAGATTCTAGTTCCAAGGCAAAATTATGAAATCTAAGGAAACACAGTTTTCGTTAAGCATCATCAAGCCGTATATACATATATGAAATACTATGTTCAATTTGAATGAATTTTGGGAGCTACCTGAGCTGAAAATAAACGGGGAACTGCCATTTTGACATAAAATCTTTGAAGTCCGCGGATTCGCGAAAGTTTCGCAGATGCTGCAGTGACGGAAGGGCTTTTTCAACATTGAAAATAAATGCTTCACACCTTGTCCAGTTGGTGTGAAACGTGTCGGGAATAGCAGGAGACCAGATGTGAGGGAATTGCTTGGACATAATCGATACCATTTTTGGAAATATCCCTCGTCCAACAAAGTCGTACTTAACCAGCCAGGAAAACTCATCAAGTCTCTTGCTAAATTGAACAACGGGGTTAGATTCAATGAAAGACTCAGTTTGATCCAACAATGCCGAGACATTGCCTTTTTTGGACAGAACGGATTCACACATGGGCGCAAAAATTATTTCCGAAAAGACGTGCTCAGCTCGATCTTCAGCGTTAAGCTCAGCAAACATGTGAAGGATGTACTTGACTGTGGTATCAGTGTCTGTACTTTCTCCCTCGCAGCAGCCTCGTAATAAAGTCGAAAGTTTAGCAAGTGCATCTTCACATATTCGCTCCAGTTTCTGTAAATGTTGCAAAAATTACGTTGCTGATTAAATGATTAATTTCATTTTGTTCAGAAATGAAACTTAAAGCACACCATTTGGTATCATTTCCATAATCAATCACAACTCACAGATTTAGATTCATTCAGGATTTGCGAATCTGAACATCCAGTCAGTAGGAATTTAGTAGCTCCAATTTCGTCACATGCAAGGCACAATGCGGTGAAATCCTTTTCAGACTGAATACTGGCTGGAATGCTTTCAATATACTGAGATGATGCTTCTAGTGATGAGTTCATCAGTCGTAGACATTTTATCTCGAATCTCAAAGTCCTCAACCGCTGCCTATATTCCAAAAGTTCTTCTAGAGACTTTAAAGTTGAATTGACAGCATCTAGCAACCTCTGCACAGATTAAAAAAATCTTCAATGTCAACATCATGCTTCAACAAAAAAAACTTCTAGCTGTTTTTTGTTCCGTATACGTACTAGTGAAGAAATAGATTATACCTGGAGATCTGCCCTGCATTTACATAACGGGCCTTGAATGTTCTGGATTTTCCCATCCAGGCCCACTAAATTGGAAGACAAATTAACGAAATGACCATAATCTTGGTTAATTAATTCAATAACAGAGGATCTCAAGAATTTCAAATGTATCCCCAAATCATCTCGGAGAACATCCAAAGGAGTTGTATCTCGTTTCTTTTGTATCCATTCATCCACAGAGAAGTCTTCAGCATCAAATTCCGACTTGTCGAAACTTAGCCGGTTGTGATCTGAACGAGAGCCCATCATCCTTCTTTCCGTTCTAGATTACGGAACGACCTAAGGATGAATAACGCAGGTGGCAGTTCAGTTATCACAACAAGGACGTGTACTTGTTCGTTAATCTGAACGGTTAATGTAGTCTTCCCCAACCGATTGCATGGAATCGGTACCTGCAAATGTTTATAAAATACACGAGTCACATCTGATATTTAGTCCTCATACATTTTCATCGTGGAATGGAATATTAACAATTAAATCCGGACTCAGACCCACTTCATTTGTCTTAACAATGTTCCACTGAGATTTATTACACACATTCAATTAGAGCTACTTAAATTAGCGAAATCAATACTTACCGGCTGTCAACAAGCAGCAAATCATTCATGCTTGCTATTTTCCATTGCAAATCCTATTTTCTTTATGAATGGTGAGCTGTGAAAGAAAAATATTGCATTCAAAAACCTGTACATAGTAATTAATGTAAAATAATGTACATAGTACATATTACTTCAAGGTTTGTTGTTTTTTATTCCACAAGTTGCTACTCACCTGTCGAATCTATAAAAAATGTAATTTCCGGTTTCTCCAAAAGAGTGCTTTAAACAAAATCCCTCATTAACTTTGATGCCAGTAAATCACTGCTGTTACTGTCATTCTGCACTAAAAATTCTTTTCTCAATTTTCTGTTTTTTTAATGTTTTTCTCAATGAGTTGGCACCACCTCGAATTTTCCCGCCGGGAACAATTGGTGGTATATTCGAAAGGTAAGTTACCAAAATTCCGGAACGAACAGGGATTTTCGGATATCTCAAAAGACCAAAAAAAGTTACCACCCCCAAAAAATTTATATTTTCGATCCAGGACGGTTTTTGTAGATAAATAAGCTGATAACCCAACAATTCCTGATAATATAATTAAAAAAGCTTTCACATGACTAAAGCTGTTTGAGGATACGATTTCCCTAATTTAAGTTGATAGTTGATTAGTTTAATTTAATTGTAGATATTGTTGGACTATTACATTCGACGAAACTTTTCTTAAAAAATTAGTTTCAAAATATAATTATAATTTAGGAAAATGTTTGATGGCGCAAATGTAACATGTAAAATTAGGATGTTAGATGTTAACCAAGAACACATTTTTGCTGCGAATCCATCTAGCGACTATTGAATCAACTGTGGGGCAAATGCCGCCTTTGATTTCAGGGTTGATTTTTGCTGCTGAGATTTTTTTTATACACACTGTCAGAGTGTCAGAGTGATAAAAGATTCAATATATTTTGTCAATTTGTTCCTTTTTTCGCTTTTGCGGGTATTGTTTCTCCGTGACTGTCTCAGAGCTTTTTTTTTCAACTCCCCGACTTTTCAAAGAAAAACATATCGGATCGGTTTTTTCTTGAATTCTTCTTCTTTTGCCCCGTGTACTCCTTGCCAAAAAGTTGTTGTAGCCGTCACTGCGGATTTTTGTTTTAGTTTGTCTCCAGACCTTGGATGCGCCTTTCTCGGAATATTTTCAGCGTGTTCGAACAATACTTGGAGGAGGTCAAAGCTTAATTGGGAACAAGTACTTGTGGGGGCTGTTATTTACCTGGAGTCATTCAATCGGTTTGAAATACCTCAGGATATCCGTGGCGACTTGTACCTTGCCGTGCCTGCTGGACATTTGGAGACATCGCAATTTCCGTGCCAACGTAAGTTCAGTATAGTCTTCAACTGTTAGATACTTATTTAGAGATATTTCGTATGTTATAAGGTAGATTGGAACAGGTGAGCTTATTCCTAGGTATGTAACCTTCTTAGTCAATGTCCGGGAAGTTCAGGGAACTAACTGATTTGGGAGACACTTAGCCTGGAATTGAATGTCCTTGGTTTGTAATTGAATAATTAATAGTTGATGTTGTTGCACTACTTCCGAATTCAGAATATTAATCTGTACATGCACTCCGGTATTTGCAGTAGGAATCTGTCCCGGTTCCTACTTCACGATAACAACGATTAGTTATTGTATCAGAAATGAATGTGGTATAAGCTCATGTCAATCCTGTTTTTGTGACTTTCTTACAGATACATACGGCCATTGCCAGTTGGATGCGTTTGGTTTTCTTGGGTGAACTCTATGCTACTGGTGCGGTGTCAAGATTCTGTCAATTAATGCTCAGTTTGCTGTTGTGGGAAGCAATTATCAGGTGTGTGGAAAAGACGATCAAGAATCTAAGGAAGCCCGAAGGAGTGGTAGAGTGAATGCTTCGCGTGAGAGTAAACCGCTAAAATATTCCAATCTCCTATCCAAAACATATCCCATGGAAGGACTGCTTAGCAAATGGACAAATGTGATGAAAGGATGGCAGTTCAGGTGGTTCGTCCTGGACGAAAACACCGGCCTGCTGTCATATTACACGGTAATTGAAATAGAACATTATTCTAAAGATGTTAATGAGCAGTTGTCATTTAATGAATATTTTTCCATATGTGCGAGCTGTTTATTTACTATTTCAGTCAAAAGAAAAAATGCGCAGAGGAGTTCGTCGAGGATGCATAAGATTGCAAGGAGCCGTTTTGGGAATCGACGATGAAGAAGACGCGAACTTCACTGTAACAGTTGATGCTAAGGTTTTCCATTTGCAAGCGAAAGATGCCGAAGAACGTGAAATTTGGGTATGGTTTTTTATTTCTCTTGGATTTTCTCACCAATTGCAGCAAGTCACAGTAAGCAAGAATGCCAACATGTAATAAGTTACTTAAAAGTCATGGTATGCAAATCGGCGTCTGAATTAATCAGCAAGGCCGCAATGAGTGTGCGCCAACCCTTGGGCTAAGATGTTAGGTGGTGGTAGCGTGTTGTGTTAGATGCGAGGTCACTATACATCTTTTACTTTAATAAAAAAGGATTAAAACGTTTATCCGCTTACACAAATTCTGTGCTGAGGATTTAATGGCAATTATTCTTATTATATTTTATTATTATGGCTTGCTAGATCTTGTTTTGTAATAAAACAATAGTGTCCCGTGCAATTCGTATATTAACTCTCTCAACAGAAACTTGCCACTCATTCCATATACACAGTTTTTGCAATTGAGCTTGTGCATGCATACGTACACTGTACTATACTGTACATAGTACATACAATTGCAAACATCTCGTCATAAGTGAAGAAATCTCTGAGTGTTACAAATTGTGTAAATTAAGCCTCAGTCATGAAGGTATTCCAAAAAGCTTGTCAGCTTTTGCCTCGCTGGAACATTTTCTCTAATTAAAGCATATATTTTTTTTGTAATTAATTCAGTTACTAAAAGTTTTGCCTGTTTTTTACAGGTACGAGCATTGGAAGAAGCAATTTTAAAACATGCAAGAGTGCGTCCTGGATCATACCTACCACATCATCTTAATAATGCTGCCGGAGGATCTGAAGAGCCTCTTACTCGGTTTGAACAGCGCTTAGCTCAGGCAGATGTGTACTTGCAAATGTTAATACAACAAGTAACTGCTTTAGAAGAAAAACCTGAGCTTTCACAAGTCGTCATCAAGGCAAATGAGTTCCTGGAAGCTGTCAAGCATAGTATCGTATTGCTGCAGATTGCAAAGGTTTGTAAAATATTGCTTGATATACTTACAAATTGTAAATGGTAATGGTGTAATTTGGTGCAATCATTAGCCTGTCGTGAATAATTGCCCCCACCCCCGACGTCTGTACATCGCTAGTGTGATGTGGCTTAGGACTCGTTACCATGTAGGCTACGCCCTGGTGTTGATTCGAAAAACCTTTGAAAACAATTATTATTCTAGAAATAATAATATATTAAATCATACTAATAATCATAATACGGCGAGAACGCGAAGACGCGACGAGTAAAGTAACAAGTAACATAAAGATTAGGACAAAGCAATTATAATACATGTCATATAATATAATAAAGTTGAACTAGACGGATCACATACCAGAATAGTTAAAAAGTGTAGAAATATGACTGGATTTTATTAATTTATTTGTGAAATTGTGAATGACTTAAATGACTATCCTTCTTTCGTGTGATCGCGTCGCGTCTTTCAATGAGTTTGCATGCATACTAGGTATACACTTTAGTTTCAAAGGTTCACTTTAATCACAGTGATTAATAATTACCTCAAAAACTATAACAACAACAAGTAGTGTTTGTTCTGTCTTGATTTCGATTTTGAAAATGTTATTGTTTTAGGTTTTGTTCGTGTTCGTTCGTAATTTGTAATAACAGGAATAATAGTTATATTAATGATTAAATTAAGTTATTTTTAGGATTTAGGATATTATGAATTATGAATCCTATTTATTTCCACGTAACCTCAACCTGCTTCGCCCACATAATTCCCCAATCTTCCCAAGTCCTAATAGACAAAGCGGCAAACAAACAAACGAATTTACACGCTACGACAACGACTCACTCACGAGACGTTGTTACCAGTAGGAGCAGGAATAGGAAATAGGAAGTAGGATTATTATTTATTATTATTAATTATTATTATGTAAATTATAGTATAGTCCTATTTCTTGGTGTAAATTTTAACCACGTGAAATAATCTACAAAACTTTTGCAAATTACAAAGTTCCGCACAAACATGTATAATTACAATTACGACAAAGTAGATCTGGTAGAACAGTACTGGTGCTGAAAGAGTTGGGATGACGTAAACGTTTTCGAAAGACATATATTTTCAACAAAGGTAACAAGTTTAACCCTGAAAAATATTTTTCAGAATACCGCTTTCCCAGTTACTGGTCTTACAACGCCAGTGGTACTCCATTATTGTGATCCTGAGGTTCAGACTGGAATCGAATTCGGTTCCGAATGCCGAGAATCTGCGGTAAATGCCGGACACAACAACGTTGTTTCTCCAACTACTGTGCAAGTGCCAGCGGCAGTAGCAGCAGCGGTTACAGCTCGAGTACTGGCGTCAGCATCATCTATTGTGGGTCAATCGCCGATCTCTCCGAATGAGAAGAATCCTGTTTTCATTTCTTACTCTAGTTCTGATGACGAACAAGATTTCTATGACGCAAGCGAAGATTTGGAAGCGGACAATCCGTAAGTTACATGCCATAGCCATAAGCTATAACCCATAGCGTATGATAACTGTGTTCCCTGTATTACATAAGGTGTAGTCCTGTCGTCTACTGGATTTATTTATAGGCAAATATTCAAAATTAAATAATTATGCATACATATTTTATTTTGATTCTCAGGTTGGATAACATCAGCACCAACACAGTTGTAAACTTGGGCAAAGAAAGACAAAACATTTCGTTTGAGGAATTGTCCATTGGTATGGGCTCGGCTGGAGGAAAAGAATCTACGATGGGTGCTGGAAATGCGGGTACGCCTGTTGCTTCCTCGTCAGAGTCGCCAACAGGGAATCCAGGAAACCCTGACATTGACTACGATGCTTTATATGATGAGGATATTCCTGAGGACGATTTAGGATCTGTCGAATCCCATGGATCTGTTCTGTCTCATCTTTTATCACAAGTTAAAATTGGAATGGATTTGACCAAGGTGGTGTTGCCCACTTTTATTCTTGAGAGACGCTCTTTGCTCGAGATGTACGCCGATTTCTTCGCTCATCCAGATATGTTTGTTGCTATCGCTGATGCTATAACTCCTAAGGATAGGATTGTGGCAATTTTAAGGTTTACCACCTTGAATTCTTTCGCATCTTTCTCGTGTCCGATTTTGTTGGACTTTTTAAATAACCAATTATTTCGAACCAATCAGGTGGTATTTGGGAGCGTTTCATGCCGGGAGAAGATCAGAAGTAGCGAAGAAGCCATATAATCCAATTTTAGGGGAAATTTTCCAGTGTTTTTGGAATTTGCCCAGTAAAGGTCGTTGCAGTACTTCATCGACGTCGTCAATGAAAGAAAATAATTCAGAGGCATCGCCGGATAAATCTTCGGGGCAGTTGTTTCCATGGGTCGAAGATCCTGATGCTTTAATATTTTTTGGCGAACAAGTATCTCATCATCCTCCAGTTTCGGCATTTTATGCTGAACATGTCAAAAAACAAATTACACTGAACGCTCACATTTGGACCAAATCCAAGTTTTTAGGACTATCAATAGGTACAGTATATTGTTTATTTGAAAGAATGTACTTATACTTATTATTATTGTGTATTGATGTTAGTCAGCTACTTATAGCCGATGGGGATTTACAGGTGTTCATAATGTGGGTCACGCAATGCTGACTTTGCATCATCCAACCAGAGAAGACTATGTTCTTGGGTTTCCAAATGGGTATGCTAGATCTATATTCACAGTGCCTTGGATCGAACTTGGAGGTCCAGTAACCATTTCATCTTCGCAGACGGGATTCAATGCACGGGTTGAATTTTTAACGAAGCCTTTCTTCGGCGGAGATAAAAATAAGGTATAATATTTTTAATTGCATGCATCGTCGTTGCAGTTTTTATTGATCCTTGATGTGTTGCTGATTACGGATGGTTAAGGGTTAGCATCGACATTATACCTTTTGTTTATGTGATGATGTCTAGATTGTCGCTCAGGCTTTCAGCCCAGACGACAAGAAAAAGCCATTTTTAACAGTAGAAGGAGAATGGAATGGTGTCATGATCGGAAAATGGGCTGATGGGCGTACAGAAAAGTTTATGGATGTGCAGAAACTAGAAATTATAAAAAAGCAATCAAGACCGATAGCCCACCAAGAGTCTCATGAATCAAGACGAATGTGGAAAGACGTCACGGCAGGCCTCAAGTATTGACTTTTACTTTGTGCTTGCTGAGTGCATATTGAATATTGATACATTGGCTTTATTTGTCTATTAAAGCTGTGAAGTTGGTGGTGACTGGTGACACCTAAAGTCTGTACTTGTCTTTCCAGATTCCGAGATATAGACAAAGCGACGGAGTCGAAATACTTTTTGGAAGAAAGACAACGAAATGAAGCTCGAGAACGAAGGGAAAAGGGGGAAACGTGGAAGCCTAGAATGTTTATTCCTGCCGGTGATACTTGGATATTTAGTGAGCCCTTAGAACAGCGATTGAAAGCTCGACAAAAATTAAAAGTTAGCACATCAGTTCCTCCTACACATCAGGCTTAGCTTAAATGAAACAGTTTTTTCCTCGCCAGTTGTACTCCAAAATTCGTTGTAAACGCATTACGGAAATTCTGTTTTGAACTAGGAAACACGAATTCAGTTACGTGGTATCTGATATCATAAATAGTTTGCCATAGTCGTTCGACTGGATATCTATTTGTATATGAATGCACTTCGTACTTCGGGTCGCTTTAGTTTTGTACTTATTTGCTGTTACTTTTCTGCTTCGCCCATGCGTCGCATTTTTTAAAGAGCCCTTTGGTGGCGTTTATTTTTCAACTTCACTTCAGAATGGTTTTGATAAGTAACAAACAGTGCTAACTAGTCTGCTACTGCTAGCTTCAATAGTTGCTAACGCGTGAAAGCACGTTATCTTTACTGTAAGGCGTGGGGTCGAAAGTCGTACTAGAATCATGTGTAAGTAAATTGAAAATTTACGATAACCTGCAAACCAAGGAATGTTTAAAATGAAAGCACACGCACACTGATTATTTAATCAAGTACTACACGCGCTGAGCGCGTTTATCATTGAAATGTTTAAAATGAGATTTTGTATTATAGATAATCCAATTATTATGTTATGAATAGTGCCAGTTACTTTATAACTTAGCTATGCCGAAGAAAAGTTACGCTGTGTAAAAATTACGTTACGTGATTACAAGGATTTTCGGAAGTCTGTGAAACAAGTAATATCAGAATCAGAGGTGTCTGATATTTGTCTGTCGACTGAAATTCGCTTCATTAGCATACTGATTATGGGCTGAAAACGAGACTATAAAAAGAGCGTAGTAAAAACTACCATCAAAATTGAAAGTAAGGCTGCAGCAGAGCGGCTGATGCACGTGCAGTTCCTGATAACCGAGTTGTTATAATGGGCATGATATCATGATATTGCATATTCGTTTTCATCTTCACTTCATTCAGTGTGTGTTTATGATTGTATTTCATTTTAATCAAAGCACCGGTAACAACGTGTTACTATTGGATGACTGCTTGAAAATATCTTGTTTATTGCTGATGTGATGTTCCTTGAATTAGACTAAAGGTATTTGGTTGTAACAAAATTACGCAACACAATTAGCAGAACAAGTAGTGCTTTTAAAATTATACAGCGCACCTTCTGACATATGTAGTATTTGGCTTTTAAAGAATGATAAAGATGTACAATGTTGGAATTATACCTCCATCTCCAAAATTGGAATTGGGCATGATACTGTATGACACTCTTGTCAAGAGAAGTAACTAAAAACCATGAGGAGCAAATATTTGTGCGGAAAATATACAGGAGATCTACTCTGGAGACGACGACAGAGATGTTTTCTTTAGAAGCCTCTTACTTTTGAATTTATCAATTTGCTGACCAAGATCCATTTTTGCCTCAAAAAATTCAACGAGAGGTTCCTCCGTTAATACAGACGCTAGAAACTGCTCAAATGTGATTTGCCATCCTTCTAAGGTGCCAGTTTCTGTTTCATTCTGAACCTAAGCACATCATACGTCAAAAACCAATTTAAATGTAACACGAGTGAGTGGATATTATGTACCATATTGTGAATCTATGAAGTACCTTTTTTCCTGCCGGCCCAGGAATTCCTGATGGTTTTGTTTGGACATTAGCATTGGATGACTTAGAGGATCCTGGAGTGGTTCCACTCACCGGCTTTTCCTTACTTGCTCGGCGCCCCGCGTCACCCAACTTTATTAAAAGTGTTCCGACACTAACAGTGGAGTGATATAAGGCTTGCTCTTTTTTCTGCTGAATGAAGACGTCGTAAAATGATTTCCACATCGCAATGAAATGTGGTTGATTCATTGGAGGTACTGGGTTTTCATCGCTACACGCTGCTTGTTTCAATTGGTAAAGGGCATCTGTTCGAGGAGCAATTTCAATTGTTAAAAACAAATAATATGGTCATTAAGTCACGGAACGCAGGATGAAAGTTAGTCATAAATGAAAAAGTGACCTGATTGCTTGCGTGTTCCGTTCCGGCTCCGGGGTCGAGTAGGAGACCCA
The DNA here is from genome assembly GCA_034698585.1 of Disparrhopalites patrizii. Lineage (NCBI taxonomy): Eukaryota > Metazoa > Arthropoda > Collembola > Symphypleona > Sminthuridae > Disparrhopalites > Disparrhopalites patrizii. The sequence goes on from JAQGBT010000250.1 coordinate 37,473, forward strand.
TCCATATCGAAGGTCGCAATGGAAGGTACTAAGCTATCTATGCTTGAAAAAAAATCGGATGCTTCAGTTCCCACTTCCTCTGTGTCATCTATTCCTGCAAAATACACAGCATAAAAATAGCTTGCACTACATAATATCATAATGAACTACATTACACATAGCTGTTGTTCCAGAAACTTAAACACACAAGGATATACAAATGTTCATATAAGCAATTGCTGAAAGAGAATCTCGAGGGTAACTGCACCTGTTGGTGTTGTAGCTTCAGTGTTCAGAAGTGGTGGTAAATGCAAGCAAAACAACAGTCTCAAACGAAGAGTTAATTCAGCTTTCCCCGTTAACGCCAAAATGCGAATTAACTCGCTGAACGTCAGGTATCCATCGCAATCGGTGTCAAAGAGCTGTATTAGAAACAAGTCATGATCAGGTAATAGTTGAAGCAAAATAGAATTTTATGCACAAGCATATATGTACATATAAAAATTAGCAAAATGCAAAACAAACCTTAAAAATACGCCCAATTAAATCCATTAACTTTGGATTTCCATTGCTGGCCCATGGACTGAAAGCCATAAAAGCATTCTTGAATTGCTCTAAATCTAATAACTGATACTGCTGGCAGCCTGGATAATCATCAGAAGAAGAAATTGCTGCCTGAGAACCACATGCTACTTGCCACAGATGATCCCCGCGAATTAATAAGAATAGTTCTTGAATGTCTTTCTTTTCAAATTCCTTGACGTTTCCGACATTACGTAGAGCATTTCTCATAGCTTGATCTTCCAATGTTTGAACAACTTTCAGTCGGTGCTTTAGACGTAGCTGATCAATTTCAACCGCTGTAATGGCCTCACCAAACTTTCGGTATGACTCATATACAAGTGTGGATATCGCTACAGATTTTTTATGACTTTTCTCCATTCGACTCTTGGGACCAACAGGCGTTCCTGCAGGTATGGTATTTAGAGTAAAGGGAGGGCTGGAAGACTTGCACAAATCTTCACCGATGTCGATAATTTCTTCTTTGATCACATAAATTCCACTAAGGTAGTCCGACAAGACTTGCATCGCTTCACCTTCATCCCGGCATTTCAGCAAAGCATCTTCATTGGAATCGAGAATTTCTAAAGCAATCTGGAATACCACCTTCGCTCCATCGAAAAAGAAGCAATCGATAATAAAAACGGCGCAATCATAGGACATGACACTGTTAATGAGAAAAATATCATCATCAATACATAATTACCCATCTCAGGTTAATTGGCATGCCTTTATGTGCAGCCATTTTTATAGATGAACATGTTTTATTAGTTTCATGCATAACTTACCTTAAATACAATGTTAGGAACCAGGATAAGCATATCATACCGATCATCCCTAATTTATTTAAATGTTTATGAAGCTTTGGACAATGTTTCTCTAAAAGTTCATCCATCACAGCTTGGTCAACCAAAGCACCCACTACTCGACGATTGTAGTAATCAGGTAAGAGCCGCTCACAAATAGAAGCCAAGAGCCAAAACGCTTCTTCCTCGCTGCAGTACAGAAGTAAAACCGAAGCAACCATATTCATAGCTTGACAATAGCCAATGTGTGGGTTTCGATGGGCGTATGCACAAAGAACTCGTCTGAGAGCGTCTAAACCACACTCTTCGTGGAACGCAGGGTGTTCTGGTAACGAGCGGTGCAAATCTCTTTCAATTTCCTCATTGGAATGACATTTTTTCGCCAGAGATTGGTCAACGAGGTAGGAATAGTGGCCCATATTCGTACTCATGTCGTTGTAAGCACCAGAAAATATCAGCCAAACCTCCGAGCGGAGTTTGTCCGGAATGCCACGCACCACCAGTTCAGCAGTTTCAACAGTTCTGTACATTGTAATACCCCGACCAAAATCATCAAAATGTGACTGCCATTTTTCTTCTTTGGCTTGCTCACTGGCAAGGACTTCTCCCAAAATAGGCAAAGGATACAATTCTTGCAATGGCTGATGTAAAATCCCATCGCCTATACGTTTTAAGAACACAATAGCCAGAAATAGTTAGTCTCGTGATATAATAATATTTTCCAACAGAATACAAACAAATCACAATTATGTACTAACAATGTAGTCTCCTCTGCTTGTCATCATCAGAAGATTCCAAAAGTACGAAGCTATTGGAGGAGCTGGATAAACTGGCATTATCTCCGCTACTAAGTCTGCAACAACAGAACGGAAAGTAAGAAAAAAAAGTAAGCAAAACACAACAAATAACCAAAAAAGATCATGTATACGTTTGTGTTTACTCACGTGGAAGACTTATTACTCTGCGTCTTGGATAATAACTCTGAGAGTTTTTGCATCAAGAAATCGCGATCTTCAACTTGTGTAAAAAGAAATGAAGACTTTTGCTTAGTTGTGAATAGTACAGATTTATCTCCTTGACTTTGAGAAGCTGTAGCAGCCTTTTCAATGACGAGAACATCTCTTAAGGGAATGATAACCATTAGCAAGTTCCGTACCTGAAGTACAAAACAGATTTCGCACATTTTGTACATCTATGACTTAGTATGCGTATTGTAATATCAGTCAAAGTCAAGACACTATACCTTGCTTTTAAAGCAAACGTAGCTATTAGAAAGGTACATTATCCCTGAAGCTTGTTTTTTATTGTAAGGGGTCCATATAGAACATGCAGTTGTTCCATCCAATTTCTCGTCACGTGGAAGGCGAAATGTTGAGCGGAAAGCTTCTGAATGAGCTCGAGCGTCGAAATTTCTTTTTAGATACGAAGGTTTCTTTGGCACGTTTTTACTTAATTTCGAAAGTAATTCCTTATCCTCTTGAAAACTCTCTTCATCAATAAGTCTACAAACGTAACAAAAATGTTAGTTAATAGTTAATTTTTAATTTTACTACAATACAGTTGAAATATTCAAATTAAACAGTCGTAAGTGTAAGTACATTAAATCCAACTGCAGCAATAATCATTTGTATACATTCGTAAGCACTTACTGCCTCATAGCGAAGTTGGCAAGCTGTGTCATAAGTTTGAATGTCTCGGATTTGTGCAAAAACATAGAAAAATAATGCTGAAATGGTCAAAACAACATATTTAATATCCAATATTTGAAGCTTCATTTACTACCTCTTGGCTTTGTTTTAAAAAACTCACTGCAGTCTCACGGGTTGCCACTTGAATGCAATCAGGAGCAAAAAAGGAATTTATTTGGTCTAGGGCTGTAACATCTGTCCAACGAAGTAAAATTTTAGTTTCTTTCCCTAATATGTAAGAATAAAAGCACAGGTGTGTGACACTAAGGTACATCCATCCCTGCCTAGGCACTTTGGAATTCCAATAACTGAAATAAATTCAAGAAGAACGTACATGTAACATTGTAAAATAACATTTGTAAGCATTTCTGTTACTCATACTCTACATACTCAGAAAACTGTTACTACATACTCAGAAAACCAAAAATGAGTACATTCAGGTAAGTATTCACTTATGCGCGCAGCACACATTGTACATATATTATTACATATACGCATACATTGTTTTAGCAAAGACATGATTAATATGATGGGTATATACCTGCAAGAGTAGTAGTTAATTAATTTTTCTTCTTGTGGCATTTCAAAAATCCGATGAAACTTTTGTGCTGCTGCTCGAAAAGCCTGAGACTCAATATCTGTACAAATCAGAAAGCAGACAACAGTTCAACACTGTGCTACAGAAATATGTATGGCATTACTATTATACGGACCTAATTTGCCTGGTCATCTGCACACGGATGGCAAACAAGGTTTATTCCATTCATTTGCTTTCTTTGATCAAAGACTTGTCATGTGTATGTGACGTATATGTAATACTGTATGTGCAATTTACCTTCAACAGTTCCGCAAATAGGTTGGGACTGTGCAACCAGAGACTCAATTTTACATTTTACAAAATCTGTCACTTGATCTTCATCATCAAAACTGGAAAGGGTTGACATTAAATTCTTTTCAATCCAATCCCAATTCTCCGAAATTTCTTTAAATGTAAGGGAGCAAGCGACCACTGAAACAAAGCAGAAACAACCGTAGGAATCGTAACAAAAGCACTTTCTCAAAGTGTTTTATATGTATCTAGTATCTACGTAGGTATAACAGTTAGCTTTGCTATTACGATAGTAAACTTCGGAATTGGGCGTTTGATGCAAAATTCTGTACGGCGGAGGTTTCGTATCCAATACTGTGTCCCACGTGCCAACCAAAATTGATGCGAAGTCCTTTTTCCCCGCTCCATGACCCCTCCGTCGTTGGAGAGCAAAGTAAATATTGGCCTTTTCCACCACCCTGTTTAATATTATACACAATCCAAAAAAAACAAAACTCCGCATTTTAAAACATTTCAGTAAATTGTCCACTTTCAAAAACACATCTAAATGATTCAAAACGTATCTAAATGTTCACCATCAACAACTAAATAGCATACGAACTCACCAAAAGGCATTAGCCACCAGGATTTCTTCAGGTTTTATCCACATTTTTGCATTTGACACTTTTGACAGCCAAGAAAATGAATAAGCTCGGTTTTGTGTTCAGGAAATCAGGAATGACAACACCGTGTCCGTGCGAAGATAATCCGAACTAAAAAGATCTATCGCTTCATAAACGTCTTGTTGTAAGCACAATGCTAAAAACCTAAAAGCAACCCCTCGAGAAATACGTCCCCAAAAAATGATTACAAAAGTCTGAAAAATATTGTTAAAAAAATCCTCACGAATCAACCAGGGTCACATCCAAACCCAAGTCAGTAAAGTAAACCTATTCTTGCTAATCTTCCCTTTTCCTATCAAACTCCCTTCGGATGTATTTTAACCCATATCCGTTTCATGACAGTGATCGACCAGTATAACCCGAAACTGACCTCTCCCGTAACCTCCTTGTTGTAACTTGTAACACCCCCCAGTTTTTTCTGGTAGTTGCTTAACTACATTTGGAACTGGAAAAATTGAATCGTAAAAAAACGTCCTTTGTTTCCCTTCAGTTGTTAGGTACAATTTTTTGCACAAAGACTTAACTATACAAATAATATACATAAATGTTTTCCCCCAATAGTTCGTCACTGAATAGGCATTTAATACCGTTCATAAAAAAAAAATTACCCCTTAACAACTATTACAAATGTTCTGTCGTTTTCACTCTGTAAAACTCCAACACTGATCATCGCCACCTTTTGGAAAGACAACTCAAAAAGCTGGAACTAAATTGTAACTGAATATAAAAACACACAAATTTTATTCTTCGTCCCCCCCCCCCAAAAAAAACAATATTATGTATACTTTTGAATCTATTCACCCATATAGTATTTAATCCTTTTAAAGGGTTTTTGAATGTTGATTATAGTGAAAAAGCACATAAAAATAAGGCCTTTTTTTTGGATTTAACCATATAAATATATATTTGAGCAGTGGATGCATATTTCCCTTTATTATGATGGTTTTTTTGCACACCCACGACGTCACAGCTGATCCCACACAATTCAAACGAATCCTTTGTGGCAAGTTATAGGCAAGCAGTCTGAGTCGTCTGAAGCCCAGACAAAACTGATGTATTTTGGTTTATAAATCATTTTAAAAAATTGCTTACCACTATTACTTTTTAAAAGGAAATTATTTTATAATCATGATTACTGATAGCCTAATCAACCTTTAAATACAACAGGGCTCTTCGTCCCTTAAATCAGACGGGAAATGGTGATGAGTCAGAGGAAAAGAGGGACTTTGAACTCACTTTGTTTACAAATGATGTGGTTTGATCTTCCGCTGGATTAAATATAGATTATTTTTTATTTAAATACCGACTTTCTAAAATTCTTGGGGAAAAATCTTGCTTTTCCAAAGTTTTATAATCGAAGACGAAAATGGAGCATTTCTTATGTGTTAAGTCTCCAGTATAGACTATGGGATGGCCAGTCTGGGGTATCTTGAGGCAAATGTCTAAGGATCATGACCTCACCGATTTGTTGAAAAAAGTGTTTATGGTGTCATTTGGCAGATAGAACATTTTTTTTTTTTTTGAAAAATCAATTTATTTCCACCCCAACACGGAGAAATAATCAAATTATTGGGATATGCGGAGGGCGGAAGGGACTTTTTTTTTGTAGACCAAAATACGGGAAAAATGTCGGTATTTGTTTATTTGGATTTGATCAATTTGGTGTCGCTAAAAAGGTTACTAGTGTGTGGTGTAGCCAAACAAAAGACATTGATAATTGGTAAGTACATCGCTGTGTTTTGTAAATAGAAAAAAAAAATGCATCCACGGACTTTTATTGACATTGCATGAATGATAACTGACGAATGTTTATAAACATTTTTTTTAATGAGCAGCACGGAAGTAATCTGAGCATAATGGTGAGCGTCATATCTGGTAATACTGGTGTAATTTATGCGCGGGGACAAGGTCAAAGATCACCCCGTTGAATTTGTAAATTTTGCTTTGTGGCTTTTGCTCCTGTTCATGCTAGTTTCATTTATCTATACTTTGGAGGTCACAAAAGGTACTTCCGGGGCAAGGTCAAGTTGGTAACGATCTAGATAACCTTCTATTGACACGGGTCAAGGTCGATCCCTCCCCCACATGGTTGGCCACTAAAAAACGTCGAAGTACCTTCCAAAAAACGTTGCTTCCAAATTGTCCTTTCATCTCTTGATCAACCAATCCAAGACCTTGACCTTAATACAACACACCCACAATCCATGACCCCGTAAATTTCAACTCTCAGAGCCGAGTAAATCCTTGTTTGTTTTGGCATAAAAGTGTTAATTATAAGTTTGAAAAGTTTTTCGAAAACGTAAGGCACGTGTCAAATGGCTGTAAATTGGATTTTGCATGACAGAAACTAACTGACGCTATACGTAGATTTCCATCGAAATATTTTTTCAAATAAGGGCGGGAAAAATAATTTTTCTATACTTATTTACTTATTATTAGTTTTTATTGTTGCAATTTGCATTGGAATTGTGAACCGGAAAACTGGAAACTGGAGCGCTGATTGCTGGAAAATAATTTCACGGATAATATTTTCATTTTAGAAGCAAATAATTACAGGAGAAATTAATGAGGCAGCCCGGATTCCCGTAAAACCTGTGTTTGATCCAATTTTGGAAGCAGATTCAACGTTCACCGAGAATTGGATGGTTTTTCCGGGTTTTTCGGGATAATTTTCGGAATTCTGGTGGTTTAGTGAGCATTTTGAGAGAGAATAGAGAATGGTGATGTTGATGAAAATGACAAGGTTTTTTAAATGTGTCCGAATATTTTCAAATGGGAGTTTACCTAACTGTCAATATTTCCGGGTGAGTTTATTCTTGCGTAGTTTCCAAATTTCTATAATTTAATAATTTTCTATCCATGTTCTTCGCCTTACTGGTTGCTTTTCGCGGATTAAGGACAGTAAACTAGCTCTTCTTTAGTTATAGTAGTTTTGTTTGGCGTGCGTCCGCATGCCCCAAAGTAAAGCTGGAAGCAGTTTTTGAAGATTGAAGGAATCATGTAATACCAGTAGATGTGCAGACACAGCAATTAATTTCTACGAAATGATGGAAATCATTGCGACACCCATTAAGTATCACCTAGCCGGCTAATAAACCATTGTAACTTGTAACAATGAACAACGGTATGTTTTTCCATGTTTCAGGGGTTAAGAAACTACTCCCAAATCCCGAAGGATCACATCAACGTCGGCACAATCGGTCACGTTGATCATGGGAAGACGACACTCACATCGGCCATTACCAAAGTTTTATCAAAGTACAGTCTGTCCAAGTACACTGCCTTCGACGAGATCGATCAGGCTCCACAGGAAAAATCCCGAGGCATCACGATCAACATTGCTCATGTTAATTACTCATCGGAAAAACGACATTACGCCCACACGGACTGCCCGGGTCACGCCGACTATGTGAAGAACATGATAAGTGGTGCTTCTCAAATGGATGGAGCGATTCTCGTCGTCGCCGCCACGGATGGTCAAATGCCACAAACCGTGGAACATATTCTTCTGGCCAAGCAAGTGGGAGTCGAGCATATGGTGGTCTTTATTAATAAAGTAGATGCGGTTGATTCGGACGTTGTGGAACTGGTTGAAATGGAAATACGAGACTTGCTGACAGATTTTGGTTTCGATGGAGAAAATGTGTCCGTCATAAAAGGCTCTGCCCTTCGAGCGCTTCAAGGAGACACGGAAAGTGATATTGGCGAAAAGAGTATCATGAGACTTGTTGAAGCTTTAGATGGCAGCATTCCGAAACCCACTCGAGATTTTCAGTCTCCGTTCCTTCTACCCGTAGACAATATGTTGAGTGTCCCTGGTCGTGGAACTGTTATTATTGGAACTTTGAAGAGGGGTATTATTAAAAAGAACGCTGAATGCACTCTCTTGGGCTATGACGTCCAGGCAAAAACATCTGTGAGAGACATTCAAGTGTTCCACAAATCTGTTCCCATGGCGGAAGCTGGGGAAAATATCGGAGTTCTTGTTCGTCAAATAGATTTTAGCAGTGTGAAGCGAGGTATGATGCTCAGCGAAGTCAATTTAGGAGGAACAGATTTCGGCAATCGCTACGAGGCAAAAGTGTATTTTCTGGGCAAATCAGAGGGTGGGAGAACAAAGCCAGTCACAACTAACTACTGCCAACCCTTATATAGCAGCACATGGACCATCCCGTGCAGGTTAGATATACCACCCCCGCAAACAATGATCATGCCTGGAGAGGATGCAATAGTACAATTAACCCTATTTAAAAAAATGGTCATGACAATGGGGCAACCTTTCACTATTCGGGAAAATCAGGCTACTACCGTGGCCACAGGCATTGTAACCAAGCCTTTAAAAAGTATCCGGATTGATCGGCGTTTAGGACAATTAAAGATAGATGCGACAAGTAGTGCTTGACATAGTGACTAGTGATTTCATTAATTATTTCTCACCTACAACTAAAGTTCGTGCTAATAAAAGATGTGGTCTTTTCACAATATCATTGGGTTGATTAATTCATTTTCTTATTTATCATACTTATACAATTCAGGAGACAAATACTACGTATAATAACCAAGGTTGACACTCACAATCAGAAACATAGACATTCCAGTCGTCCACGTTCAAATATGAGTGTTACTTTGTTGCTTGACTCTTTATTCGGGTAATAGTAAACAGTACTTATTTAAAATTACCGACATCATTACTTCACCTAAACTAAATGCATTTTAAGTAGGACAACGATGTCCAATAATAGTTGAACAATACGCTCCGGACTAGAACAAAGCAATGCAAATAATCAGTATCATTCGGGATTCTTTTGACTGTCTTCTCAGGGGTTTTTCAAGTTCTCACGGATGAGTTATGGCATGAATAAGTGCATGAGTGTACTCTCTTGTCGACGACTGTCCTCCAATATCCTTGGTCCGGAACTGAAATTGAAATTGAACATCGAAATTAAGTTATCATTTTTCATAGTAACAAAATATGTTCTTCAATTATGAAAGAAACATTTCAAAAACAATCCGAATTTGTGAGCCTAGAAACTTCCACGAAGTGAAAAGGTTACGAAGATTTACAAAAGTTCATCATTTTTATTATGCTGGGTCCTTTTATTATCGATTTCCTCTGTCATTTATTTTTGTAGCCTAAGAAGACAACATGGTCTTACCTAACGTTAAAATGTCTGTGTTGCTTTGCCATTTGTTTAATAGCGTGTCACAAAACCTGTTTTCATGGAATTATTGATGCATCTTTGTCTTCACTTTCTCTAACTTTCACTAATAGCTGATTCGCGGCTGCGCCAAGTTCATTATTTTCGTTTTAATATGCATAAATTTACACCACAATAACACTGACTTTTAAGGAGGAAAAGGAAAACAAGATTCCTACCAAAGCCACTGCCAATGAGGTATATGATTATCACCGCCCAAAAAATTCCTAAAAGTGTGTTACTAACCACGTCTACTCATTTTTTAGAGAGCGGACAAATTATAACGGGTTTACATATGCTTCAAAAGGTAAATGGAGAGTCTATAGCATGTATGTAGATTTCGTTTTCACTTGAATTAATAAAAAAAAGAATTCTAGCAGGATTTCACCATGACTTAGCACCTTATGCCATTGCCACAACCCTCTGAACCACACTGCAAAAGCAACCAGTCATCTCCCAATCGTGTTTGACGACGACCCAAGCAAATGCAGCATTACGTGATAGATTTGCTGTAAAGCATATACTAAAATCAATCCTTTTACTTTCTCCTGCTTTCAGAACCACAAATCCTGACCACCAAAAAGCGTCAAGTAGAATGTGATGATCTACGTGAAAAAAGTAGGTACTTGTTATCGCACCAATTCTCATGCGTGCACGGTGCACGAAAATGAATGGAAGAAAAAGGAACCCATGAAAAGGGAATATCCTACGCAACCCCTGTAACGCACTGTATTTTGGGGAAAGAAAAGAGAAAAAGTGCACATTAAAGGTAGTCAACGAGTTTTTGATTGATGAGACACTGAATGTTGATAGACAAAACATAAAGTAGGTGAGGATGAGACCAGAAGTCTTATAAGTAAGTAAGTAGGTAGAAAGATGTGTGAAACCGGTTTCCCTTTACCACTCAATTTCTCCTCCGTTTTTTTTCTCGCCCAAGCCAAAACAAACTGAACATCATTTCATGTTCATCAGTCAGTCAGACAAACATCATTGGATGCAAAAGCAGTGAGTGTGGCACAAAGGAAATTATCTGAAGAAATCAAATCGTGCAAAGATTTGGTTCTTTTACAAGATGGATCTGACAAAATCCGTTCGGGCAGTAATTCTGCTATCTCTCCTAAGTCTCGTGAATTTTTCTAGCGCCGAAACTGTGACCCTTTATAATCACACCAACCATTACGGTAAGTCTCTATTTTCGTACTTCTAATTTTCCCGTTGATAAAGGGATTTGAACAGTTAAAGAAATCATTAGGACAATACAAAGTCTTACGTTGCCCCCTCGGGAGCTTATTCTGGGAATTATTCACAGAATTCACTACATTCACCGTTGTTTTTCCAAGGGAAATAGTACTAATTGTGTTGTTCATATTTAAGGAGATTTTGTCCTCCTCAATGTGAAAGGATGCACGAATGTTCCCCGAAAATGGAGAGACGCAACATCATCAGTTGATGTACATGGAAGCTGTTTAATATTTTTCGATGACTTTGACTGTCACGGGAAGCGTGTAACCCTTCAACCTCATCACAAGAAATACATGGACAATTTGGATACCTTGGGATTTAACGACATCATCAAATCCGTTCGCCCCTGTGGAGCGAAAAGTAAACGTCCCGTTTTTCCCGTCCTTAACGACTTAATTCCATCAGTAAAAAATCAAAAGCATTTTCGGCCTTTAGCCGGAGCCCAAGGTGTGTCCACGAATGATTGCAAGTATTAAATGGGGCTAGGGGCACTCTCAATTTTATTTGGGCTAGTAGCTTATGCATATACGTTTAATGTGCCTTCGGGCACGCTTCTACAATAAATAAATAAACGTGTAACATTAGAATGTGTATTTAGTTATTAAGTGGGAGACAACTTGTACCTACATGCATGTAGCCACTTCGCTGTTAAACCTGTTACAGTATGCAATTTCCCGAGGATACACTTTCTTGAATTGGGGGTCATTGCACACAATTTTTACTTTCATCTCGTTAAGTTGTGAGAGATCTTTGATCAGGTTTTGTTTTATTGCAGTTGAACGCGGCCTTCACGTGATTCAAAGCCCCATGGACGGAACAGTAAGTCGCAAAAGTGTCAACACGTTTGAACACCACGATTCTTGTTATGCAATGAAATAATGAAAGCAAACATTTACTATTTTTTCATTCTTTTAAACCCTCCTGGACTTTCTCCGCAGGTACTGTCAATAAAGGTTCAAAATGGTCAGTTCTTTGCTAACACCGAGATGACTTACTGGCGAAGAAAAAAATCTCAGCTTTGGAGAATTGGGAAATATGTAAACTCCATTAATTGTATTATTATAATTTCTAGTAAAAATAGAATCCAGTCGAACAGTCTTGTCGAATAGCTTTAAAATACGCAGCTCCTCACTTATTAAATAATAACGAATATTAAATTCCTCTCATGCTAAGCTATGTATGCAATTCACTATATAGCTTTCCCACTGTACCCATCTTGCCTTGTCTAAGAAAATTAAATTGTGTTTGCTGCAGGGTCCAAAGGTAGGGATCAATTATGACATGACTCCAGTCGACTACCCTTTCTATAACCCAGTAACATACACAAAATTCGAGGCCAAGAAAAATTCTCTGGGCGAAGCCTACATGCCAAGACGATTTTTCGATATTCAGCCCCTGCCGGATAGCAAGTATTTAATCAAGGTTCTTCACACTGACAAGTGTCTTGTTAATAACGGGTAACTATTACTTATAAATCGATCTAGATACGACTTTCGTAAACCATCCGAGAATAAATCGCATAAATTGTAACCCTAATTTTTAACACTAAACAGCCGTGGAAAACCCGTGGGAAAAACTACTTGTGCTCCTTGGATGGCAAATCAACAATGGAATTTTATTCGCATTGACAGATCTGGTGCACCACCCCATCGTCCACCCCCACGACCGGGAACAAACGCTGTCCCCCCGTTTTTGTAGTCTACTTATCGGACAAACCAACGTATTAATAATGTTATCATTCACTATTTTTCCTGTATTTTAATTTTACTTGTTCCCCAAAGCCCCAAACATAAATTATTGTTTCCCCGTGCCATATGTAAATATAACATAAACTGTACCGAACTATTATGTCTATGTGTTATGTACCTAAATGCACCAAAACCGATTGCTATTAAACTATTTTTCAGTCATGCTTTTGACAAACCAAATAATGCATACTGCGTACCTTTCCATCTCCAATAACTTTCTCGATGGCTCTAAACAGTTTTCTGGCATGCTCTTTTAGGTTGACATGATGGAGCATTTTGGCAGCACAAACAATATGAGCAGTAGGATTGGCGATTTCTTTGCCTACAGCCTCTGAATATGTATGGCGCGCTCCCTAAAAAGAAAAAAATTGGTCAGCAATTATTAACTCGGGTAAAAAATAACTTTTGCTACAGCCAACTCCAAATGTCCAAATCCAACGGCCATTCGTGTACCCGTGCAAATGACTTTTCATATACCTAATGATAATTTACGTACCGGTTCAAAAACGACGGTATTTGCAGAATAGCTAGCTCCGGCAACGATTCCAGCGCCCCCGACTAATCCTGATGATACATTGTCCACAATTGAACCGTAAAGATTGCCCATCACCATTACATCAAACTGATGAGGATTAGACGCAAGCTGCATTGTACAGTTGTCAATAATCATGTTCTCAAACTGAATTTTCGGATACAATGCAGCTATCTGAAATCATAAAAAACATTTTGAAAGCACGAGTGTAAACGTCTTAGACCTTCCCTAAAATAATAATCGCATATCCACTCGTCAGTATATTTTGAATCATACCTCTTTGCAGCAATTCAAAAACAATCCATCGCCAAGCTTCATTATATTAGCCTTGTGGACAGCTGTGACCTTCTTGCGGCCGCGATTAGTTGCATAATCAAAAGCGAACTTTGCGATTCTGAGGGATTTCTCTTCGGTGACAATTTTGTAGCACTCAACAACTCCTGGAACAGTTTCGTGCTCCATAGAGGAAAATTCTCCTTCTGTTTGTTCTCTTACAACGATAAAGTCTAACTCCTTATGTCGTGCAGGAATTCCAGGTATTGAAATAATATGAACCACATTTGCGAAAAGATCTAATTTTTGCCTAGAAACGAAAAATACGCATTTATTACCATTGTGGCACTAATTCAGAATTAAAATAAATGCTACTACTACTCTTTACTAATTATTGTAATTGTAATTAGTACGACCTACCTAAATTGATAATTCAGCGATCCGCCTTCACCAGAGACAGGACTTGTAAGAATACCTTTGATACATACGGCATTCTTTTTTACGCTCGCCACCACGTCATCAATTTTAGCACTTAACCGATATTGTATATCGGATAAAAAAAAAGTTTCAAAGTCCACAGGAGCACCCGTCGCCTGCAGTCAGCCAATTCAAGTTTATGACATGCTGAAAAAACTGCATATGGTTTAATAAGTTAACAGAACAAATCAGTATGCAGCATGCTCACCTCCACCACTTCCTGCATACACTGCATCATTTCAGGTCCAATTCCATCCCCGGGTACCAGCGTACACATAATCTTTCCTTCCGGTATAGACGGTGAAACCTTAGTCAATAATAATAAATCGCGTTCAAATCATTTTCTTTAAAAACGCATCCGAAGAAAGTAAGTCTGAAGTATGCAAGACAAAAGTAGAACATTCGAAAAAAACATTCCCGTTACAGATTTCAATGGAATAAACTAACTGTAGCATGCAAACCAAGTCTGTAAGTAATTAAGTATGGGGTATAGGTACAATAAACAGGAAACCCATATTGTTATTTAGTTACCAATGAGTTGGGTAACTAATAACTAAGTAGTAAACAACCAAATGTTAATTTTATTAGTAAAACAGCATAAATATCGATCGATAAAGGAACTCAGAACGTAGATGTTTGGATTTTCCATACCTGCTGTGTACGTGTATGACCAGTTACCTTTATAAAAATACAATGTTACATGTATTACTTCCAAAATATATGTATTACTGTGAAACAATGAAGTACCTATTATCTATCTATGGACAGAAGTCTTTAAACATCTGTCGCAGGAAATCTATAGCCTGTTCTAAGCATACACTGAACTGACAATATGACACAATATGAATAAAAAATCGTGTTTAGCAACTGTTTACAACTGTTTACTTTTACACATTTTCCACCCTAACCCACTGATCAGAGTACTTTTACGTGTACTTTAGAAATAGCATAAATGCTAGTTTAACAGAACCTCGGTACTAAATAATTATTTACAGCTTTACAGTACTTTTCAAATTTAAGATAAGGTACAAATGTGCCTCCGAAGCGATTTACGTCCACTTTAAATCAGTTAGAATACACGAAAGGATGCCAAATAAGCAATTAACTTACTATGGTCCTAGTGGGTCCCAGAACTTGGACAGCGTTCAGTTGCAATCTGTTAACCACATGACTTCCCCGAATTACCTGCAAGTGAATTCAAACAACAATACGTATAATGATTGAAAGTACGAATAACAGAGCTAAAGTTCTTCCCAGTAACAAATGCTGCAAAGGTATATGCGTTCATATTACATTTCAAGATAAGTTCATATTGGTCTTCGCTTTAATGAAGTACTAAAAATGTTTACCTTTGAGACTGACCCAAACAAAGGTCGGAGAGCAGAATTTGTTACAGAAGCCATTCCGATTTCACAGCACCTATAAATAATAAATATATATAATAAAAATAAATTAAAATATACGGCGTAATGCCAACTAACAATCATATAAACACAATGCATATATACAAAAGGGATACGGAGACCTTACAAGTCGCAAGTACCTGTTGTCGTACAATTAATTAAGTACTTCATTTAACAACCACAACACAAAATCTCCACATTATAAAAACAAGGAGAAATCAAGACTAGTTTCCCTTAAATAGATTTGGCATATAATTAACTTATTCTTCAAACAGGGTCACCCATTAGGTTACATACTTGGGGGAAACGACAAATGAATGATATGCTAATTTTGCAGGATTTCAATGATTTAAGTTTCTGAAAATGCATGAAAATATACGAATAAAAGAATAGACTACACCAAGAATAGTTAACGAATCTTTAAATATTGGCTAACCACAATCACAAGCGTAACGGATGAGCACCCGAAATCCAGTATTAAGATTTGGTCAAGAGACGGAGGATGGACCCTGAAAAAAGTAACTTTTATTGTACGCTGTGTTTTGAATGTGAAGATAGGAAATAGTTCGTAAATAGTTTTTTTTAGTAACAAACCTTAAAAGAAAAGAAAATGTCTGTTAGCTGTTAATAATTATAGGTAATACTGATTCCTATTTAAAATTAGAGGAAATGTTTAATTTTACCACCTTGAGGGAAAAAGTTGTACAGCGGCTATTTTCACCCACCCTAATTCAAGGTTCCATTATTTGCTAGTGCTTTTAACTGTGGAGAGAGTGTGCGAGCAAGCACCACGAGATTCGCTTGAAAAACTTTTTTGCACGATTCAAATGGGCGAAAGGAAATTCCCCGCCACTGGCGCGGGGGAAAATGTTCCTTAATATGTACCTATATGCAGTTTGTGGCACCGAACTCACACAACAGTTAAAATTCGTGTATGAGCTAATTAAGTTATAAATTCCAATAAAATTAATACATACAGATATGTATTAATTAAACATATTCTATATTTTAATTGCGATTAATGCATGCACGCGTCAATCAATCAATCCGGTTAGAAAAGTTTTTTCTACTTTTTTGATCACATCATACACCGGACAATACCAGGTACATTAGAAATGACTTCTGAATGTAAAACAGTATATTGTAAGTTGTACGTTTTTTCTGAGACAAAAATGAGATAATGGTATGTGCCCATCGTAAAATAAAAATGTTTCACAATCAGGGAAGACTACACGGAAATAACAGTAGCACGTAAGTAATAAGACGTTTAGATTCGCAATAGTAGACATGAAGATTAGACATGCAACAGTAATGAAGTTGCCATTTAACAAGAAGTATTTATTAGGTTACAAATTCTTACAATATTTAATACGAAACCTTCGCTTAACACTTTATTGATTTTGGGCAGAATTGGCGTAGAAATACTCAAACGCAACAGGTAAAACGACATTGCCAGGACAGATGGTATTAAGATTATTTATGTTCGTATAATAATAGTAATAGCAATAAATGATTACCACCCAAAGAGAAAATGACCTAAATAAAGCTATCCTCATCATCTTCGGCCATCTCTTTCGCTAATTCTAAGTCCTGTTGCTCACGCTCTCGTCGTTCTTCAGCAGATTCTAAATCTTTGTTGTAGCTTTTGGGAGGGTATCTCATGGCCTTCACACTCTGGTTGTGGATATTCAGGCAAAATGCAATGCGCTGGTGGAACGCTAATTGCGGCTCTTGCGTGCAGTAAACATCTGTACGCTCCTTTGAAGCCACGAATTGATTTTCGTGATCTATTAAAGCTTCAATAACACCATCTCGGATAGCCTATAACGTGGAAAATGTTTGATTGGTTACAAAACAGAACACAATAAAACAGAAAACTGTCACAAAAATGGTTAATAAATTCAGAAGTACCTTTGCCACGATAGATTCCACATCTTCTGCTTCGGTTCCCTTCAGCATTAATTTTTTTCCTATATCCGGCAATGATATTTTCGAGTAACTAGCACTGATTGCTCGTAAGCCAGTTTTTATGACATTGTGTCTTAAACGCTGAATCAGAATGAATGTTTTATCCCTTTTAAATTGCTCCTGATGCGTCTTCACAACACTTGAAAAAGTTTCCAAGTTTCCCAAACGAACAGCTGTAATCCATAGGATGTATGATAAATATGAAATATTAAACGCTTCAATAAAATATTCAGTGGTTTACAAATTATTGAATTTCCATACCCTGTGTAAGCTTTAAATAAGGGTCCAAGGCTCGTTTTAGTGATGCCTGATAAAATGTTGATCTTTCCGGAATATCCCCAAGGAGCAATTCAACCGTAATAGCCAATTTGTGAACCATTTGCTTGAAACCGACAGCAGTATGTTGTGGGGCTTTTCGTAAAGCTTGCAATAGATCCTTGTGCGCTGCAGAATAATTGAGCTGCACTGCCTTTATGCGTCCAAGGTAGTACAAGTACCTTGCCCATTCATTGTTGCTGGCTGACTCAGGAAATTCACTTTTCGAGACAAGTTTGAGCGCCTATTCAAACAGAAACAAAAATTGACTCGTGTTTCATTAATATAAATACATATTTAATTTAGAAACAAAAGCAACTGGAATTACCTGGTCGTACAGATTGTAATGCAAGTAATTCCTCAAAAGGCAATTAATTAAAACGGCCTGGCCTTCAAAATCATTTCGAAGGGTGGCTGTCCGCAATCTTGCATGAAGGAACGGTCGAATCTGTTCCAGTTTCCCATCCAACTCGTAAGCTCGAGAGTAGTAAAATACACACCTTGACGCAATCAAATCCAGTGATCGTCTATTTAGGACCTTGAGTTTCGCCATCAGTTGATCTATAATAACAATTGTTTTATTGAACCTACATTTCAGAGTACGCTAGTCCACGGACAAATAAAAAACTAGTTCATTACTATATATGTATATATTAGTTTACCTGCACACTCTCTAGCCTCCGTGTTTCTATCCTTGTCAAGTAGAGCCAGTAGAATCAATAAATGAATGTACGCGTCTACTTCCGGAAGTAAAGGGTTGTTTGCAGCCCGGCCTGAACGCAACTTTAATCCAGGGGATGGCTTATTCTCTTCATCAGTGTCCATTGCCTAAGTTTCAACATTGAACACACAAAAAAACAGTTTGTTATTCACTATATGTTAGAATATTTCGACAACTGCGAATCACACCTACTTACATCGTCAATAATGAAGACACTGAGAGCTTCACGATCCTTAAGCGAATGTGTGAAGTAGCCATTGACCAGTCGTCGGAGAACATTAGAATTAAGCTTCCGGCGTGTATGAGCCAAACATCTGAGAACTCTTAAGGTGTATCGGTAGTCCTTCGTAATAACCGACTTTTCCAATAGCTTCACTTGCTCACGAATATCTGTTTCACAAGGGAATAGTTAATACTTAATACACATACATATTAATCCGAACCCTCGTTTTTAATAAAATTCATTTCGCATTCCAACACATCTTTAATACGCTTTAATAGTTAACAATAATAACCTTCAATCGTTAGTAAGTCCGGATCCTTCTTGACCTCCTCTACAACTGCAGGTTTGGCATCCTTGTTATTTTCCGACTCAACGTCCTTCATTTCCACGTCGTTTGCCTCAACCATCTTGACCTATAACACAATGACATTGAATTGAAAAGTTTTCATAAAATATGTGTAACATCAGTCAACGTATTTAGCTTGCTGTATATAGAATGCGTACATGTCCGATCTTGGTGAGTCAGGTAAAGAATAGCAAAATTTTAATTAAAAAATGATCAGACCAGAAGCCTCACCGGTTTTCTCCAGTAATCACAATAACCTCCACCACTATTTTCACTTGAACTGTTGAAATGATGTCGCCCGAAATGGGGAAAATTTGTGACAACCAATAAACCAACTCGTTTTTCACTAACAGTCAGTTTTGGTATCAGCAAATTCTCTTTAGGAGACGTCGGCGATAACAGATGCGGGCTTTGGGACACTAAAAGGTGCTGGCAGGACAGAAACGAAAAATTAATTCCGAAGTTAAAAGTTGTCTACAATTTGTTAAATATTTTTGAAAATATTACGAGCACAGGTGATGAAGATTAGATGAATATGAGAAGAGACGATGACTCTTCAAAACGAGCAGAAAAGAGCTTTTTTGTCAATTCCTGGCGTTTCGCCGGGGAATATGTTAGTTGTCGCTCCTTTTCGGTAGAGAGCACAGCAATGTCCTTTGACTTCAAAGGGATGAATTTTGCAGTAGCTGCAGGATTTCTCAGAATTAAACAGCGAGCGTAATACAATTTTTTTTGGAATCCTCGTATTATCAGATAGCTAGCTTTTATCCCATCAAATTAGTCGAGTTTGACGGATGTGCAACTTGGACATTCACGATTTTTTGACAAAAAACTGTGAATCACTGTAATGATGATGATAAGGTGCTTCTGGACATGCTTGACGCTGAAAGGGTCAAAGTCATGAGGTCATGACGGGGTCAAAAATAGGTCAACGGGTCGATGTTTATCTGTCAATCAGTCTCGTCGAACAAGGAATTTAGGATTTACGGAGAAATTGCGCGCTCAAATCCACGTTCAGGCACAAGCCACCCGTTAAGATTGCAGCCACTCACTCAAATTCATTCAGAGTCAAAATCAGCAACCTTCAAGGTGCATTCAAGGTAGTCTTGGTCCTTTAAGAAATTCAGTCAAATTCATGGATTTGATCGGTCCAATCACCTCATTTCAACGAGCAAATTGCTGTTAAAACCTGACCTAAATCACATTTAAAGAAAATAAAATGTATTCTTGTAAAAACCACAATTTTTCCGCAATTAAAAACAAGTTGGCTTGCTTGCTAATACGCATACAGCTTAAACTTTATATTTGAATTCACTCCGTCGTGAATTTGAAATTCATAAATAATATTTTTTTAAAAACACCCGACATAAGCAGCTAGCACAAAATGGCTGAATGTTGCGTAAAAAAGCGCTTAAAAAGTGTATTCAGCGATCAATCTGATAGTTGGAGGCGACAAAAGTCGAGTGTACGATAACTTTGTGCTTCTCCGTTTTTTTTTTATAGGAATATGTACATTTTACTTCCGCTCAAAGATTATACAAGGATCTTGTCACACATCTTGTTAATCTTGTAATAACAAGGATTCTTTGAACTACTTATATACAAGGAAAATGGAATTTTAATAGTTTTTAGTTTGTATAGTTATTTAAATATTTAACTATACTGTCGTAGCGTTTCATACATACAATGTTTAACGTTAAACCCGCGGATTTGTTGTAATTCTAAATGCTGCTTCTCCCAAATCTTGGAGTGAGACAATCAGGTGATTTCTCCGTGTTCCATTTCCTTTGTTATTTAGTACTTTTGCAGTTCAACAATAACTGTCGTAAAAGCTTCGGAAAACTACAAAATAACTTGACTGAGTTCATCAGTTTTACCTTTACGTTAGAATTAGGTTTGGTGCCATATCTTCTTGAATGGCTCTTTGAAATCAGAGTCAGAATGTAACTAGTTCATTTATTAAATTGTAATGTTGACTGTGATTATTTAAAGGACATCAACCTTGCGTATTTACTTGTGGTATTAATGATTTAGTTAATTTTGATTGATGTTTTCATGCTGTTCACATTTTTTGTGTGTTTGATTTGCAGGCAAAGCCTGGATGAACGAAGATGAATGCACGGCTTGACTGTTTCGAAGAAGGAATGAAGTCAAACTGAAAAACTGAATTCAGGTTTATTTCTTGGGAAATCGCTGGTTTATCGTGTTGACCTGGAATTGTAAAAGGTATTTATATAACATATATGTATATATATATATATATATAAATGTGAAAACGTCGCTTATTGCTCACGTCATACTTTTTCATGACTTAGATTGTTTATGGGTTTTGCTCGATAGACGAGTCTAGTGGCTAGAATGTCTAGTAGTTTGTCGTTGAGTTATTGACGTAGTTTTTTGCTTGTGTAAACGCTAATACTGTAAATCAGCGGAACCGGAACTATATAAGTACAGTAATTAGAAGTGAAGACAAAGCCTTCAAGAAAGAGTGCTAAAGGCAAAGAGACAGACATAAATAAATATTTACACGGAATTAAATCACGAAATTACACGAATGTAATCCTGGATGTGGGTATTTTCGAAGTCATTTCATGTAGGTGCATTGTTATTGTTTGTGCAGATTTGGTCATGGACATCGAGGTAGCCATCGAGGATGATACCTTGGATGGTGACAGTATCAGTGACATTATAGAGCAACCATATCCGGCAGGACTTGCACAAGAACCCGTCGTTATTCGTGGAAATGGAAACTTGACTGTTTTTGGACTGAACAATAGATTTTGCACAGATTTCCCTCCTGCATTGCTTGCCCGGGTGGCTCCAGAAGAATTTCAAGCTACCGTGGAGAAAATTAATTCTCTTCTGAGAACGGCGTTGCCCTTGCAAATGAAGTGGATAGTTTTTGGATGCCTGTGTTGTTGTTGCACCCTGGGTTGCTCTTTCTGGCCCGTCGTGTGTATGAGCAAAAAGACTAGATTAT
The DNA here is from genome assembly GCA_034698585.1 of Disparrhopalites patrizii. Classification (NCBI taxonomy): domain Eukaryota; kingdom Metazoa; phylum Arthropoda; class Collembola; order Symphypleona; family Sminthuridae; genus Disparrhopalites; species Disparrhopalites patrizii. The sequence goes on from JAQGBT010000250.1 coordinate 59,424, forward strand.
CAATTGAGAAACTTCTGGAATGGGAAAATTCGCATTTATACAGAAGATTAGGCTTGAAATGGAGACTCTCTCAAATGCACATTGATTCGTCTTCGATGTTGGAGTATGTCCTTGTTATCGACTTTGTGCCAAAGTATCATCTATATGTTCCGGATTAGTGTTGTGTAAAGTGATGATTCATTGATAGACACATTTTGTTATTTGTTATCCTTCGCTATTTGCTCGAATCTCTTTCAAAAAGAAAACATCATCGGCGTTTGTGTTTATTAATCATTAAAACTAAACCATAAATTTATAAATATAAATAATAAATTAAATAGAATAAGAATAAATACGGTAGACGCTTACAACGTACTGAAATTAAGAAAGCTCTGACAATTACACTTTGTTTCGATAAATGTACAAGGGTTACAATAATATGAACTTTAAGAACTCAGACATTTTCTATTGATTGCTAAGAAACATGGAAGAAATCAAAGAATATATTTTGCACGGAAAGATTACTGAACCCGTTGTGTTTCGTAAAATTCACACCTCTTGGTTACCTCTATCCTGGACAAACGACGAATGGGAGAAAATTCTGTTTTCTCGAAGCAATTTTTTGTGTGCACGTGCTGGAAAAGTGGGAGTGAAGGTAAATAAATAGGGATCAAGAAAATATTAACTTGCTTTCGAAATTGCTTGCAAACAAGTAGTGGAAAAGTTTGCCATTTTAAGAAACCTACGCTTTATTCTTTTATTTTGATGCAATTGTTCCAGGAGATTCAATGGGAATCAGATTGTGTGAATGTTGATGTGTCTTGGGAAACTTTTACCCGCTGGGATGTGGACAGCTTTCATACCACTGATAATGTAACAAGTTCAGACCACTGGTTGTATTATGACTACAAGTATATGTCGCAATGTTTGCCACCTGAGATTTTAGGGGTAAATTAAGCTAAAAACTTACTCCATTCAAAAAATATCAAGTTATTTTTATTATGTGTATATAAACTTCAAAAAAATGTGTTCCGCTTTACAGAAATTTAATTGGAGTGAGCTAGGTTTTCCCGAAAGAGACGGTAAAGATACTACATTGTGGATTGGGACGCGTGGTGCGTATACACCTTGCCATTTTGACACCTACGGTTGTAATCTTGTGTGTCAGATACGTGGAAGGTACGCTTGCTTTTATCGTGCTGTGTGTACAGAACATTGCGGACGCTTATTGATAAACTTTAATGAGGCTGCTTATTGTAGGAAACGATGGATTTTGTTTTCTCCTGAAGACACCAAACATTTACGACCCACAAGGGTTCCCTACGAAGAGTCTAGTGTCTACAGTCAGATAAATCTTGAGAATCCATCGGCAAGTGATTATGAAAGTAAGATATTTTATTTTGTTTTTGAGAAAGTATGTAGTTCTAACAGTGAAATTGATGTCTTTGTTAATGTTTGTATTCGTTGTTTGCAGAATTGAAACAGTGTCACGCCTACGAGATCATTTTGGAACCCGGTGATGTTTTATTTGTTCCGTGTAAATGGTGGCATTTTGTAAAATCACAGGAGTTTAGTATTTCTGTGAATACTTGGATTGAGATGGTGGGTTTGCCTTTTGTTTTACTTTTCTATTGTTGTTTCATTACACCCGCAATCTAAAAATGGGTTGCTACGGAACAGTTTCCCGTTTATATGTATTGTTCTGTGTGTTGTATTTTGTTAATCGATTGGTATTTCTTGTGCTTCAGTTTGTCTGTGCCAATTTTATTAAATTAGTAAAAAAAAGTAACAGTAAAGTGTAATTTTTCGAAATAACCACATCGTATAATATGTATGTTATTTCAACATTGGTATTGTCTAATCAGACGTCGTTACAGTGCAGCTGAGAAAATTATTTCAAACTTATATTTGCGGCCCTTAGGAATATTGTAATTAAATATGATACTGTTTGAGCCCTTGTCTAATGTCCAATCGTAATTGTTGTTTACAGCCAAGCGACTCTTATGCCCGACTGGAGGAATCAATCGTTCGTGTTCTCACTCACTGCGTGGCAAATTCTGCATCACCGACGATAGGCTTGGATCTCCTTAATCCTAACGAGGTAATTTGTGTGTACATACTACATACATATATTTGGAGATGACTGGTAATTGTGATGTCTTAAATAAATATTGGTATACGTTTAAACTTCATGACATCTTCTGCTCGTTGGTTTCAGATGGAATTATTACATCTTACCGAATCTGATCTCATTCAAATGTTGCTTAACTCTTCCCTTGAAGTACAGCGATTACATGACTTCAAAGTTCCCTCAGTGGTCGACACCACAAATGGTCAAGAAGAGCCTCCGGAAAAACTTCGTTGCTGCTCGGATACGAGACCACCCCCGACGCTGGAATGGCTTCAGCGCCTTGTGCCATGTGCAGAAAAATTAAAAGTAACGAAACTCGTGCACACATTCGATGCGTCGAATAAAAATTCAATGGAAAACAATTCAGCACAAAATAAATGTTTACAGGAAAGAGAAGTATTTAGACATTTTTTGAACGCAGTAGGTCACCCAGATATTCTAAAGCAAATTCGTGAGAAATTCATGGAAAACATTTCTGAGCGAAGATGACCATTATCTATTTAATCCGAGTTTGCGGTAAAAATGATATCAGAGTAGTAGATGTATGTTACAATTAAATATTGTGTACGTAATGTAAGTTTGATTGATGTGTGTACGTTATAATTTTCTGTGTGGTTTGGGCAAAGCACCAAAAGCGGTGCAGACGAGCCTTTTCTGTGTTTGTGTTTGAGCTCAAAGAGTCGTGTTGATTTTTATACTAACGAATTCGAACCGATATTTGTACTAAAGTAAATTAGGTTAGCACATAATTTAAACTTCCATTGTGGAAGTATAAATTGGTTACCGACTATTCCTTGTACACATCATGTATTTTAGAGGATTTTTGTTTCAATTGGTGGTCTGGGTACGGTTGCTTAGTATGTATGGTGTATTGTACATAAGTAAGAAGAAGCAAGGATTAAAATAAATGAATAATACACACATGTATTATTGTCATAATAATAAGCTTGGTGAAACTACATTTGTTAGTGTTATTGTGTTATGTGTAATATACATACATACATTTATGTATATTATAGCTTGGACTTTGTTCCATAAAACTCATTTTCCACCGGATTGTATCATTGAATGAACCGAAGGTTTCGCCAAATCCGATATTCATTAAATTGGGGAAATTTTCGAATTCAGATTTTCATTTGCCAATTGCCAACTCTTCAGATTAAATAAAACACTAATAAACTGGAAATTACTGCAGTAAGCAATTTTCGTTTTCAATAACAAAATGGACGAGAGATAGTGTTTCATATACGTTAGCGTTACTTTTAAATAAAGTTGACCTCCTGTCTCCAGTGTGGTTTAACTGTCAATTGGGGTTCATTTGAATCCTATACTATTCATACCGTTGCAAGATCCTGGACGTACATTCTAAATATTTCATAGTGCCCTGTTTACATGTTCCAGAAATTAATCCAGAAAGTGAAACGCAGTGAATTCCTCCCACCACTTTCTCCAAAAGTTCCAAAAACTCCAGAGGTTTTGGCTGTTGGCTGAGCTTTTTAACTTTCTCCATTCTCTGTGCTTTTATTTTTATTATGGGATTGAGAGGCGGGAAAAGTAGAACAGATTCAAACCCAAATTTTCATTGGACAATTGGAATTGGATGGGATCGTCTTCCGTCGACGTCTTCCTCTTGATTTAGTGTCATCTTCTTAGTTTCTAAATAAATATAAACTTTTCCAACGTTCCAACTCCCAATCCATTAACAGCAACCCCAGGGTTAATATCAAAAGGTCGAAGCGCCACAATCAAAAGGTAAGGTCATATTTGCGAATCACATGCTAGTTAATATGTAGGGACAGCCAAATTATGCTTTATTAAATAGCAAATTTATGCTTTATAGATAAACAAAAAATGCTTTTACCAAA